>PVJS01000230.1:0-151134 GCA_004027185.1 Glis glis
CTCTCTCTCTCTCTCTCTCTCTCTCACTCTCTCTCTGTCTCCCTGTCTCTCTCTCTCTCTCTCTCTCACTCCTTAGTGAGGCCCTCCGCAACTACATGAGACCCGGTTTCAAAATAAAGTATAAAAAATAGGGCTGGGGGCGTAGCACGGAGGTACAATGCCCCTGTGTTCAATCCCTGGTACCGCAAAAAAAAAAAAAATTACCTTTTGAAATAAACTATGTTGTCTTTAAGTCTTTTATTTATTTACTTACATTTCCTATTTTGTATTGTTGAGAGTTCAGACTAGTCCTTATAATTTTGTTTCTTTGTTTTAGTGATATTGTTATCCTTAAATTTTAATATATAACATATAACAACACATAATTTAAAATCCATGAAATCAGCAAAAAATACAGTATAGTGGAATGACATTTAAAACTTCTTTAAGTAATTAAGGGTAAGACTGAACCAATGTTCTTATATGTTCATTTTTCCCTGGATTTCCATCTTTGCACAATGCTTGCTTATTATTCATTATCAGTTAAGAGGTAGAATGCCTTTGAAAACATGTGAATATTTAAATTAACCTTTGCTCAGGATACTAATTAAAATAAATATTTATAAGTACTTATAGCTATATTTTGCTCTTGGAAATCCAAATTGCTGATTAACCTTCATTTTACTTTATTTAAAACTTCCTTAAAAGCAAGCCATTTCAAATAAGTTTACCAATATCATTAAATCAACATGTTATTTTATGCATGCTGTGTCTGTATTTGGAATATTTTTAAATTCTTAATAGTCTGTTGATATAGATGATGCTACATTATTATCAGTATCCCAAATTTCCTCTTTAATTCTAATCAGAAAAAAATGGATGTTCAAGACTCAGGAAACTTCTCATTAGTAATGTCTGGGAGTCCTCAGGGGAAAGATTTTGTTTTTGTTTTTTTTTTTTTTTTTTTTTTTTTGCAGTACCGGGGATTGAACCCAGGGGCGTTCTACCTCCGCGCTACACCCCCCAGCCCTATTTTTTTTTATATACTTTATTTTGAAACCGGGTCTCACGAAGTTGTGGAGGTCCTCACTAGGTAGAGAGAAAAAGAGAGAGAGAGAGCAGAGGCTGGCTGTTAACCCGGATCCTCCGGTCTCTGCTTCCCAAAGTACTGGGATTACAAGCCTGTGCCACCACGACCAGCCTCAGGGGAAAGATTTTAAAGGCTCACAGTCCAATCTACACACTAGACTCCCAATGTCTTCATTCACAGCCCACTGTCCGTGGAAGCTGGTTGGGTCTACCTCAGGGCACTGGTTGCTTTTGAAACTCAGAAAAAGTAGACCAGTATCTGCAAAGATGTGATGCACATCAAGACTTTCAAAATCTTTCCTCCTCTTGCCAATGTTGGGTTCTATTTGAGTGTGGTGGTACTGAGTACTGAACCCAGGAAGCTCCTACATACACCCCCCCAGCCCTTTTTATTTTTTTACGTTGAAACAGAGTCTTGCTAAGATGTTGGAACTCTCCCTAAATTGCTGAGATTGGTCTTGAATCTGTGATCCTCCTGTCTCAGCCTTCCAAGTACTGGGATTACAGGTGTGTACCACCATGCCCAGCTGTTGGGTTCTTTATAGAAGAGTAAAGAGATCTTTTCCCAACCATTTTTCCACACGTTCATTATGTAAGTCAAGGACCCTGTTCATATCTTCTAAAAATTCTGCACCTGTCCTGTGAAGGCCCCTATGTGGACATATTTCTGTGCTTCACTTTTTTGTTTAATTGGTCATTTTTCTTCTACTTGTACTTACTCACGCTCGTGTTTATCACAATGTCTTTAACAAAATATGTATTTTATTTACTAGCAGAAAAATGTCCTTATATCACTTCCTTGTATTTCAAAAGAGCCCTGTCTATTCTTAATTTTGAAAGTACACATACATTTTAGAATTAGTTTGTTGAGTCACACAAACTCCTCACAAGCAAACTTAAAATCATTTAGTTAATTTGTATCACATTTATAAATCATTTTGAGTTGAAAATACAATATTTTATTTATTTGTTTATTTACTTGTTTATCCATGTATTTATTTATTATTTACATGTATTTATACTTGAGGTTGAACCCAGGGGCATTCTACCTCTGAGTCTCCCACTGCTTGACCGTTTATAAACTATTTTTTATTTTGAAACAGAGTCTCACTAAGTTGCTTAAATTGGCCACCAATCTGTCATCCTCCTGTCTCAGTCTCCCAAGTACTGGGATTATAGTCATGCATTACCACGTAGGGCTATAATGTCTTAAATTTTAGGGTAGCAATATGATACATTTCTCCATTTGCTCATCTTCCTCATTGTATTTCGATATAATTTTCTGTTTTCCCCATACAATTCTTTATATTTTAAAAAACCATTTGTATGCAATATGTTTTTACTTAATGGCTGGTTTTCTTGTTTCTTTTATCAGTGTTGTTATGAATATAAGGCAGGGTTTGAAAACTACAGCCCTCGGCCAAATCTGGGCCATTACCTTTATTGTGTTTTGTATTGCTTTTTGTAGATATATTTTCCTCCGAGCAGTCAAGCTCTTTTCCTGACTTGTTGTCCATGGCTGCTCTATTCTAACCTTGGCCAGTTAGGTTAATTGTAACAGAGACCTCGCAACCAATAAAACCTAAAATATTTACTACCTGGCCATTAGCCAAACTTTGTTAAATATTTGCATCAATAATGTTTATTTTATACATGTAACAGCCATGCCCAACTTGCCCAATAATTCCATTAATTAATCTGTACACAATTATATCTACAAGTAATGATAGTTTTTGCTAATTCTTTCTCTCTTCCTCCCTCCTCTCACCTTCCCTCTGTTTTTATTGAGCTAGCTAGACTATTAATACAATAGTAAAATGAGAAAAATATATCAAATTATTGTATGAGTTAATCTTGTTTTTTACATGTTTTTACACATTTTCTTTATTTATTTAAGGATGACTTCATATTCCTAGTGTAAGATTTTCTTTTAAAGTTGGCTTTTTCTAATTGTTTGATTTTGCTTGTTTTTTGCACTTGCTGAATTATTGAATTTTTCATTTAATCTACTAATGTGATATAATGTGTTAAATGATGTATGTATTTCTGATATAAAATCTAATTCTATCAAGATGTATTTTTATCTCTTCCTTATTTTGTCTGGTTCATTATGACTCTTTTACAAACTCTTGCTGTTCTTAAGAATTCTAGTTGTTATTTTCAGTAAGGTGATTGGTCCAAATAACAGTCTGTATTAGCTGAAATGAGGTCTTAATTTTGTGATTTTGAACTTGGTAAATTTTTCAAAATAGTGTTTTCTGTAAATGTTATTTTTAGACCCTCAAGAAGAGGTAGACACTTAGAATCAATGACTTTTCCAAATTAAGATCTTACTGAGAAATTCCTCCGGTATATGACAAATTTTAGAAAAAAGAAGGCACACCCTTTTCAGGTATGCCTGAAATAGGCAGAACTATTACAAATATTTTCCATGTATCTCAATGAAAACATAAAGCAAGCATAGTTTATGAAGCATAAAACATATGAAAATGGAAATTTGCCTCTAGGCTTGACACATTTTTATGATATATTTTTATAAAACTATATTGATCACTATGTGGCCTCCTATTATTTGAATGAAATTGTTATGAATACACTTGTAAAATCATTTCTTTAGCCAGGATTTTGTGAAAAAAATCAAAGTAAAATTTTGTAGTAAATTTTAAATTTGCTCTGAGACAGGTTTTGTTTTGTTTTCTCTTGGGAAGTTGTTTTTTTCTGGCAGACTAATTTTGGGTTTCAATTCAACTGGACTAAAATGAAGACAGCTTGATGAACAAAATGAGAAGATATTAGCACATTCATTTTGCTGTAAGCCTAAGAAGGGGAACCTAATTTATAAAACAATTACAATGGAAACTTGCAGTGGCTTGCCTTTTAATCTTGCTTAAGCATATAGTTTAACACATATAAGAATGTTTCAACATATTACCATGAAACACTTTTGGGGTGTTTGCCTAAAATACTTTGGCAACCTCATGATATTGGTCACATAATGCATAGAATGAGATGAGTTTTATATTTTAATCCAGTTAAATCTCATTTCCATCCTCATTGAGATATTTCTTTCTCTCTTTTAACATATGAAAGATATCTTTCTTTTCCTTTAGTTTTGTGTATGTTGTGCTTGGCATGAGACCCAGGGACTCACACATGCTAGGCAAGCACTCTAATGCTGAGTTATTTCTTGATAATTCCTATATACAAAATGAATTAGAACTGTTCTAGCACGTTGCAATTTGCTTCTTAATTTTTATATGCCTAGGCCAGGCCCAGAATGGGTCAGTATACAAGACTGAATATTTTAAAATATGGACCTCTGTGAAAAATAGTGTACATTTATGATTGTTAAAAGAAAAAAGATTAGCCGGGCATTGTGGCACATGCCTGTAATCCCAGTACTTGGGAGACTGAGCCAAGAGGAATGCAGGTTTAAGACCAGCCTCAACAACTCACTGAGACTCTCACCAATCTAGCAAGAACCTGTTTCAAAACTAAGAATTAAAAAAAAAGGACTGGGGTGTTTCTTGGAGGTAGAATGATTTTGCTTCAAATCCCGGTACCACATACAAACACAAAAATTAGATAAATTAAATTTGATAGAAGTTATTAGAGAAAAGATTCATGGACCAATCAGTACTCAGAACCCAAAGAGGTTCAGAGAGCCTCTTTGGGTTCTGAGTACTGATAGAACACACATGAAGATGGTGTTCTATTAAAAAACATCAGTATTTGGACAAATTGAAATTTCATCATTTAGCACTTTTAAAATTCAGATAAATATAATGAATGATAGATAAATACTTTACCATGTAGACAAAGACAATACATATTCAGTATGTAGTTACATAAAACATGTAGAGAAGTAAGTAATTAAATAAAGTATATGCTTGCATTAATATACTTTTTGAAATTCATCACCAGGCCCCCCGTGGGAAAGTGGAAGCAGTTATTAAACTAATTTAATTCCTTTTAATTTGTAAATTATTATAGAACACAAAAATAGCATTTTTCTAAAAATTTGGCATAATACATATTATTATTTTCTGTAACAACTTATAAATTACAATTTTCCACACTTACTGATAAAATTGAAGTGAATTACACAAAGCTATATCACTTCCAAGTGGCAAACCCAGGGTTTTGTCTTGACTTCAAAAGCTATATTTGTTATGAGTTGGACGTAGAAGGTCCCCCAAAGTCTCATGTCTTAAAGGCTTTAGTGTTCAGAGATGGAGCATTTAGGAATGGATTGATTCATGAGGGCTCTAGCTTCATCAGTGAATAAATCCATTTGATGGACTAATAATTGGAATGGACTACTGGAAGGCGGTGGTAACTATAGGCAGGTGGGGTGTGGTTGGGGAAACTAAATCACTGGGGGTGTGCCTTTGGAGATGACATCTTGTTCCTGGCCTCCTCCCCCCATCTCCTGGCGTCTAGGCTGCCAGGATCTGAGCAGCTTTCCTCTGTCCTGCTCTTCTGCCATGTCATTTCTGCCTTGGAGCCAGCTACCCGTGGACTGAAACCTCCAAAACTCTGAGCCAAAATAAATAGCTTTCCCTCTAAGTTGTTTGCCTCAGGTGTTTTGCTCACAGTGACAGAAAGCTGACTGACACAGTGGTTTCTCTGTGTTTCACAAGTTTGAAGAAAGGCAGGTTGCATTTCATAGTAATTGTTTACTTTAAATATTAACATAAAAGGCAATCCAGGACATATAATGCATGTCACAGAGCACACTGCTTATTTTCTCGGGTTTTCAAATGTATTCACTACTATAGGACACTTCAGCAATGGAGTGGAGTTATGGTCCTCTGATCAAAGGGAGCAACTCATTCAATCGCAGCAAACTTAAACTTAGAAAACCATAAAATTACTCACTTGGTATCTTTCTTAAAATGAAAAATAATTTATCACAAATAGTTGTGCCTATAGGCTTTAAGCCTGTCGCTTTATGGCCTTTGGCAAAAATCCAGTCATGTGGTTTATTACAATGCTGCCCATATAACATTGGCAGAAATACAAAATTGAACATTTTTCTCAAATGTCCCTTCAATCGTTAGAGAGAAAAGTAGTCTTTTAAGTATTACACTACCCTAGAGTAAATCATGCCGTATTTTCATAAAGATATATAGAAAGCATTAAGCTTTTAATATTTAATGGCTGTGGATCATGTTATACCCAGGAACTGCAAGATGTGGCATTAGTCCCCTGAGAAGTGTTATCTCCTAGGAACACACCACAGGACATACATGATTTATTTCCCTTAAATGCCTTGTAATTTTCTAAAACTGTTTAATATCTGTGGTATCAGGAGATAAAAATAGAACTTATTTTAACTCTAAACATGACAGCAATTCTTCATATTCATGGAAAGGAGAGGTGAGTCCCAGGGCTAATAAATTAGTAAAATTGAAAACATTTAAACTCATTTATTTAGTTATGGTTTGCGATTTGGAGGTTTTCTTTCTTTCTATTTTTTTTAACCTAAAGACTCCAAATTGAGTTTTAAAATATACTACATACAAAATCACAATTTTAAGTATTGATTTCCAGTCTTCAAAATGCAATGCTTACCTATATAAATCACATGAATGCATATAATTATATAATGATTAAATTCATTAGATAATAGTTTTTAACCTGTAGGCTTACATGCTGAAAATAGTGATTCTATGTACTTTGCATTATTTATCACTTAATTTGTTATAAGGAAGTAATAAGGCTGGTGGATATATTTTGGAAAGAACAGGAGCAATATGTATCTGCAGCGATCAGCTTAGTCACTTTAGACAGAAACATGATTTAATAAAAATGTGAGTATTCAGAGGACTAGAAAAAGCAAGGAAATAGAGATATAATCCTTGACCTCTACATATTCTTTATAGTGTAAAGCAATATTGACTTAAAAACCAACAGCAAAAGAAAAACACAAAAATAATCCAAACACACAAAGCAAAACTTCAAGTGTTTTTGAACCAGTATGACATGAGCTGTGGCTTCACAGCAGACATTTCTGGAAACAGATTTCGATACCGGTCAAATTGATTTTCTTTCTTCACCCTACTTAAATATGTGAGTCAGAATCTCATCATTTCTTAAACCTACTAATGAGAAAGTTACTATCCCTTGATCTTTACATTTGTAAAACTCAAATAATATGCTACTGAATAAATTAGACTCATGTATATTAAATATGTCGTAAAGTACAAACATTCAAAAGAGGCCAGTTTCTTCTATGCATGGATCCAAGAACATATTTGACATTCAAATATGGTGAAGCTGTACAAGTACATATTTACACACAGACATAGCACAGTACCTAATACCATTCTGCTTTATACATTTTTGGTTTGTTAGATATGAAATATATAAATTATTCTTGGTCAATTTCTATTCATGTGAGTAGAATAATAGAGCAAAAATAAAGCAAAAAAGTATAATTCTAAAGGAATGAAAGTTTTGCGTGAAACTTGACCCTTTGGCAAACTCCTGCACAGGGATTAACTCATTTAATTCCACAGATTTTAGGCTTTAGGTTTACCACAGTCCAGAATAATGGAAGTTAATGATAGTCCAGTTTTGGAAGGTCAATGATACTGAATGACTTAGCTAAGATCTATAGCAATAACTACATGGCAGAGCCACTTAGGAATGTGGATGATTGTCACTGATTTTCATATTTCACCTCACTGTACACACTGGCACGAGATGTTACAGGTAACGATGGTGACATTATCTTCTCATTCAGCAATGTTGTTGCTTGCTGCTGCCTGGAGTCACAAATGGGCATATTCAGAGGCTGGGAGAGAGAATAAGCAACACATTTTAAAATAAAAATACTAAAATTCTCATGTTCAAAAAACAGTATACAGTAGACCGATTAAAAATTGAAAACAAAGAATAAGAACTAGTAAAGAACGAAGGAATAACAAAAATTGTGATGATAATTTTTGAATAATAAATCTATATGAAAATAAGACACGGTTTATTCTAGAGAATTATGGTAACTGAAAGACTAAGGAAGAATTAGAAACCAAATCAGGCATGCTTTATGTAAAAGGAGAAAGTAAAGTAATGTGGGTAGAAAATGATGCATTTCTAATTTGAGAATTGGAATAAAAGCAAAGGGAGAGGATTAATGGCAGGAATTTTTTTTTTTTTTGTGGTAACGGGGATTGAACCCAGGGGCATTCTACCTCCGCGCTACACCCCCGGCCCTATTTTTATACTTTATTTTGAGACCGGGTCTCACGAAATTGCGGAGGGCCTCACTAAGTAGAGAGAGAGACACACACAAGGAGAGAGAGAGAGAGAGAGAGAGAGATATCGAGAGAGCGAGAGAGAGAGACCTGAGGCTGGCAGCGAACCCAGATCCTCCGGTCTCCGCCTCCCAAAGTACTGGGATTACAAGCGTGCACCACCACGCCTGGCTTAATGGCAGGAATTTTTCATATGAGAATTACTACTTCGTTCATTCATTCGTGCATGCATTCATTCATTCATCCAATCATCCATTTTTCTCTGCCAGCTTCCCAGGTTCCAACAGGAGAGTTTAACAAAGTGCAGGATGTGAGAGCCAGAGACCAGCAGGTATAAGTGTGCCTGGTGATATGAATTCAAGTGAAAATATTCAAGGAATTCTTTCTTTTGGTGGTGGTGAGTTGGTGAAAGGTAACTTGAACATTTGGGTAAGTTTACTAAATAAAGTAAAAAAGTAAGTGAATATCTAGTGGTATGTAGAACTGAGATTTATATATGGTAGGAAAAGGTTAATATTTGTCGTGGTGATTTTGGCCATATTGAAAAATTTGCCATCTGTTCTCAGAAGAAATAGAGCATTGGTAAAGATGTGTGTTACAGTTTTAAAAGCATCTCATCCAAAAACTACTATTAGGACAATTTGTTCATCAAGGAAATGATTCAAGAGTGCATAGCAAGTGAAACAATAATTCAGATAACTGTGAGTCCATGCTTTTGATAATTTTAGTGCAATCTTTTTTGAATACTGTATATTTAGAACTATCATACTTAGGGAAGCATTTTCAGAAGAGTGGGCCCTGTTGTAGTCAGGGTTTTCACTGCTGTTATCCAAAAAAACTGATGAGCACAACTTAGAGGAAAAAAGATTTATTTACTTGTAGTACAGGAGATTTCAGGTGTTCAGTTTTTGTTAGGCCAGGTGAAATCCCTGGAGTTCATGGCATGGTGAGAGGAGAAGAGAGAGAGAGTGTAAGAAATCCACTCTCCTATCATGGAGGCCTGCAGCAAGAGAGAAAGGAGAGGAGGGACCATACATAATCCCCAAGGCCAGGGACCATTCCTCAGCAACCAAGCCCCTCCTCCAACATGGCCACCTCACCTTCCTGAGTTCCTGGGGACATTCTAAATCCAAACCATAACAGGCTGTTTTATTCATGTATTTTATTTCCATCATTAAAACCACAAAATAGCTGCTCATACATTCACAATTATTTAAAGATACGCAGAAATAGCCAGGCGTGGTGGCGCACACTTGTAATCCCAGTACTTGGGAGGCTGAGACAGGAGGATTGCAGATTCAAGTCCAACCTCAGCAATTTAGTGAGGCCCTCTGCAACTTAGTGAGACACTGTTTCAAAATAAAGAATAAAAATAGGGCAGGGGGTGTAGCTTGGAGGTAGAATGCCCCTAGGTTCAATTCCCAGTACCACAAATAAATAAATAAATAAATAAATAAATAAATAAATAAATAAATATTTGCAAACAAATGAGAAGCTACATGAAGATCTGCAACTTAAAACTTTTGCATCAGTGAGTCTAATGTCTCTGGGCCTAATTTTCCAGAAGTATAGATAGCAACAGTAGGTAAAGTTGAATAGAAGTTCCAAAGTCAGATCATCAGGATTTACAAACTGGATAGATTGGTGGTGGACTGAGGTAGGTCTTAACCTCAGTTTCATCATCTATAAAGTAGATATTTTTAATAAGCTCACCTATTATTATGTTTGTTCTAAATGAGTAATAAACTAGCTCTAAATAACTAGATTTAGACCAGGCAAAGTGAGTGCCCTGCACATTTCAGCAGCTTCTTAAAGTTGTTACTATTAAGTGCCTTTCAACTCTTTTTTTTGTAGCGCTTAGATTCCTGTCATTGAAATCTACACATTTAGACACTCAAAACAGTGAAACCATCTGGTAGCATTCTTCCATCTTCCTGAACTCCCCAGTGACAACTCCCACGGCTCAAAGGTTGCTGGGAGTCCAGGGATTTCAGAATGAAGAATCAGTTCAATCCCACAGCAGTTAATGAGTGCTGATTATTTACAAGATTGATCCTGCGGGAAAAGCAAAGGTGAATAAATTGCTATTTCCACTCTTGAGTTCATGGATTGATAGGAAACCTCTGCAGGACATGGAATATTCCAAAGATGATGCATCAGGAGAAAATACAACTGGGGAGTGACAATGAGGGAGAAGTAGGTTGGTGCTCACTTTAGGCATAATACCTTTTAGGTGGAGAAAAGAAAAAAAATCAAGGTTCTTTCAGTTAAATGAGCTGGAAGGTGGTAATGAACTTGGGAGTGGGGAAAATTAAACCTTGAATAAATTGCAACCAAAACCAGTTTTATAGCAAAACCAATGTTTTATCTTTTATTTTTTATTTTTTGTTGTGGTACTGAAGATTAAACCCAAGGGCATTCTATCTCCAAGCTAAACCCCTAGCCCTTTTTGTTTTTTGTTTTGAAACCGGGTCTAAGTTGCTGAAAATCTTGCTATGTTGCTGAGGCTATCCTCAAATCTGTGATCCTCCTGTCTCGTCCCCAGCATGCCTGGCTGTCAAACCAATGTTTTAAATGAAATGTTATCAATATTCTCAATTAAATGGAGTGGAGAGATGAAATATATCTGTGTCCCATGCATGTCTCCTAATCAGTATACCCGTAGGATCTTCAGAGAAAAAAGCCAGTCTCTGAATATTCTCAATTAGATGGAGTGGAGAGAAGAAATATATCTGTGTCCCATGCATGTCTCCTAATCAGTATGCCTGTAGGATCTTCAGAGGAAAAAGTCAGTCTCTCTGCCAAGATTACTTTCTGGAAGTCAGGCTTCTGAAGGAGCAAAAAATAAGTTGGATAAACACTGTCCTATTTTCATACACAAATATTATGTTTTGATTATATTGTGTCATATTTGAAACTTCCCATTTTAAAAGAGAACAGAGGTAAAATATTTCAAAGTAAATTTGGGTCTTCTACAGCTTATGGAGCTGACTAGGAACTATGTTGACTTTGATAACTTTCTGATGATTTGCACTAAAACAAATAATTGTTCCATATTTGCTATATATCCAGGAACAAAACCAAGATGATAGAACAAAGACTTTGTGCCTGATTCCACTCAACTAAGCAGAAACAGGTTTTGTTGCATGGGGATGATTAGTGAAGAAATCGACTTACTCTTTTGTCTATATATAAATGAACTGCTAAGAATCCAGAGACAGCTAATAAAAATAAAATAAGACATCAAAAGGAAGCCAAATAATACCAATTGTTATCTTAAGTATGTGTGTGCATATATGTATATGCCTATATACATATATGTGTGTGTGTGTGTGTGTGTGTGTGTATATATATATATATATATATGTATATATATATATATATATATATATATTATTTTTGGGATTTTTTAATCCAGCTGAGCCTTCATCAAATATAAGAACATGGCACAATTACAAATGCTCTGAAAAGGGAGACTTAAAAATATTCAAACTTAGATCCTTTTAAAAATTCAGTGCAATTCACTTACAATATATTTGCATGACACTTTTGCAATTGGAACAATTCCAAAGCACGTGCATTTAACCTAAAAAACTCATATCTCCAAGATAGCTGACATTCTCCTTCACTTGAAATCACACTGCTAATGTTGATAAATAACAAATCTCTATGAAAGGATCATTGGAAGAAATGAAATGAAAATCTTTAAAGAAACTCTCTGGAGATATTAAACTAACATGTTTTCTTAAAAACTCCAAATTCACCTCCAATAATAACATAATGAGATAGTAAATAAATTGTATTCAGTGTTTTTTTTTGTTTTTTCCCCCAACTTAACCAGTTATCATTTAATTACTGAATATCCTCATTGTGTTAGGCAATGTGTCAGGTCACAGAGAGAGAGAGAGAAAGGAGAGAGAAAGAAAGAAAGAGAGAGAAAAGGAAAGAAGCAGTAGGATAAGTTAGTTGGAATTATGTCTTGGCTTAGTTTGGGATCGAAATTTTTTCTAATCTTCGTGACTAAAGATAAACCATATGGGGACATGGGGACCCTGGTTAACATCCAGATTTTGCTGCAAAGATTTTTCACTCTTCGTGGACATTTACATTCACTTTTGGGAAGGCTACACTTGCTTTTCTTAAAGACACTATAAGGTATGAGTCTTTTGTTAAAAATATTTTTTTGGATTGGTTGTCTACATTATTTGTCTAAAATTAAAAAAACACGGTTGAGTTTGATTTTCACATTTGAAAAATGAGAAAATGTGGTTTGCACATCTTTCTTGATCTCTTGTATGAGTAAGATCATATTCAGGCAAAACACTAAGGTTTGTTTTGGGGGATATGGGTGTGTGTGTGTGTGTGTATGTGTGTGTGTGTGTATGGGTGTGTTTGTGTGTGTGCACACTGTGAGTTACTAGAGTTGAGGAGCATGAAGTTCTTTTGTTATTGGTGCATTATAATCATATATCTTGATGGGTTTCAGGATTGTAGAAGTAGAGAAGCACACATCAGTCAATTAGCCCTCCCCCATTTCCCACCCCCTTCCCTCCCCCTTCCCTCCTTCTCATGCTCAGCATACTAGTTGACTTTGCTAAATTTGTGCCTATGCATCCTGTGCATTAGGGTGTTTCCCTCTTCTCCCTCCCATCTCCCGTATGTCACCTTTACTCATCTGTGGTTTTCTCCGTCTTTCTCTGAAGTCCCTCCTACACCCGATTCTCCCTAGCTTCCAAATATTAGAGAGAGCATCCAACTTTTCACTTTTTGTGACTGACTGAAATCTCACTAAGCATAATGTTCTCTAACTTCATACACTTCCCTGCAAATGACATAATGTTGTTCTTCTTTATGGCTGTGTAAAATTCCACTGTGTACATATCCCATAGTTTTGTAATCCATTCATCTGTTCATGGGCATCTTGGCTGGTTCCATAGTTTGGCAATTGTGAAATGTGCAGCTGTAAACATAGATACGCATGTATTAGTCTGGTAATTTGGTTTCCATTCTTTTGGGTAGATACCTAGAAGTGGTATTGCTGGGTCATATGGTAGGTTCATTCCCAGTCTTCTGAGGATCCTACAGACTATTTTCCAAAGTGGTTGCACTAATTTGCAATCCCACCAACAGTATATGAGAGTTCCTACTTCTCCACATCCTTGCCAGCATTTGTTATTGTTTGTGCTTTTAATGATTGCACTCTAATTGGGGTTAGGTGAAATCTCAGGGTAGTTTTGATTTGCATCTCTCTGATTGCTAACGATGTTGAACATATTTTCAAACATTTATTGGCCATTTGTGTTTCTTCTTTTATGAAGTGCCTATTTAGTTCACTTGCCAAGTTTTTGATTGGGTTGTTTGTTCTTTTTAGCAGTGGGTTTCTTGTGTTTTCTGTATATTCTAGATATTAGTCCTTTATCAGAGGAGTAGCTGGCAAAAATCTCCCATTCTGGTGGCTCTCTGTTGAGTTTCTTGATAGTTTCCTTTGCTACACAGAAGCTCTTCACTTTAATGCAATCTCACGTATTGATCCTCTTTTAAATTTCTTGTGCCTTTGGGGTTTGTTGAGGAAGTTTTTGCCTGTGCCTATATGTTGAAGAGTTGGACCAATGCCCTCTTCAAGTAGCTGCAAGGTCTCTGGTCTAATATCCAGGTCTTTGTTCTATCTTTAATGGACTCTTGTACAGGTGAAAAAGTGGGGTTTATTTCCACTTTTCTGCATGTTGTTAACCAGTTTTGCCAACACCATTTGTTGAAGAGGCCATCTTATTTCCAGTGTATGCTTTTGGCTCCTTTGTCAAAAATCAATTGGTTGTAAGTGTGTGGATTTGTTTTTAAGTCTTCTATTCTGCTCCATTGGTCTATGTGTCTGCTTTTGTGTCAATACCATGCTGTTTTTATTACTATGGCTCTGTAGTATAGTTTGAAATCAGGTATTGTGATGCCTCCTGCATGGTTCTTACTGAGAACTACTTCGGCTATTCTGGGTTTTTTTTTTGTTGTTGTTCTAAATAAATTTAAGGACTGATTTTTCTATGTCTGTGAATAATGAACTTGGTAATTTGATGGGTATTGCATTGAATCTTTTAATCACTTTTGGAAGAATGGCCATTTTGATGATATTTATTCTTCTTATCCAAGAGCATGGGAGGTCTTTCCATCTTCTAAGATCTTCAATTTCTTTTTTCAATGCTTAATGATTTTCCTTGTAGAGGTCTTTTACATCCTTGGTTAGGTTTATTCCTAAGTATTTTATTGTTTTGGGGGATATCATGAGTGGAAATGTTTTATGTATTTCTTTTCCAGTGGATTTATGGTTGCCACATAGAAAAGTTTCTGATTTTTTTAAGATTGATTTTGTATCCAAACACTTTGCTGAATTTGTTGATCAGTTCTATAAGCCTTTTGGTTGAGTTTTTTGGAATTCTAAGTATAATATCATGTCGTCTGCAAATGTAGTTTCATTTCTTCTTTTCCTATTTGTACTCCTTTGACTTCTTTCTCTTGCCTTATTGCTCTGGCTAGAGTGTCTAGTACTATATTGAAAATGAGTGGTGATAGTGGATATCCCTGTCTTGTTCTTGTTTTTAAGGGGAACTCTCGTAGTTTTTCCCCATTCAACATGATGTTGGCTGTGGGTCTATTGTATATTGCCTTTATGATGTTGAGGTATGTTCCTTCTATTCCGATTCTCTGCAGTGTTTTTATGATGAATGGGTGGTGAATTTTGTCAAATGCTTTTTCAGCATCTATTAAAATGGTCATGTGATTTTTGTTTTTAATTCTGTTTCTGTGGTAGATTACATGGATTGTTTTTCATATGTTGAACCAGCCTGGAATCCCTCGGATGTACCCAAGTTGGTCATGGTGTTTCACCTATATTGGGGGCATAAGTGTTGACTATAGTTAAATCCTCTTGCTCAATTTTTCTGTTTACCAGTAAGAAATACCTGCTTGATGTGATTTTGTGGGTTTTTTTTTTTTTTTTGGCGGTACCAGGGATTGAACTCAGGGACATTCTACCTCCGAGCTAAACCCCCAGCCCTATTTTTTATTCTTTATTTTTAAACAGGGTCTCCCTAAGTTGCGGAGGGCCTCACTAAGTAGCTGAGGCTGGCTGCAAACCCAGATCCTCCAGTTTCAGCCTCCCAAGTACTGGGATTACAAACGTGCACCACCACGCCCGGCTCTTGATGTGGTTTTGAATGTGCATTACTAGTATTTTGTTTAGAAGTTGTGCGTTTATGTTCATCAATGATATAGGCCTGTAGTTTTCTTTTCTTGAGCTGTCTTTATATGGTTTTGGTATTAATGTGATTTTGGCCTCATGGAATGTATTTGGGAGAGTTCTGTTTCTTTTTATTTTATGGAATAGATTGAGGAGTATTGGGATTAGTTCTTCTATAAAGGTTTTATAATATTCACCTGGGAAACCATCTGGACCTGGGCTTTTCTTTGATGGTAGGCTCTTTGTTGCTGCTTCAATCTCTTTGATTGCTATTGGTTGATTTGAATTTTCTATATCTTCTTGATTCAACTTAGGAAGGTTGTACACGTCTAGAAATTTGTCAATTTTTTCTAGGTTTTCCATTTTGTTGGAGTACAGTTTTTCAGAGTAGTTTCTGATAATCCTCTGAATTTCCACATTGTCAGTGGCAATATCGCCCTTTGCATCTCTTAATTTAGTAATTTGGTTTGATTCTCTCTTTCTTTTAGTTAGGTTGGCTAGTAGTTTATCTATCTTGTTTATTTTTTCAAGGAACCAGCTTTTGGTTTTGATGATATGATTTTTTTGTATTTTTTTATTCTCTACTTCATTGAATTCTGCTGATTTTAATAATTTCCTGTCTTCTACTGGCTTTGGGGGTTAGACTGTTTATGTTTTTCAAGGGCTTTGAGGTGTGCCATTAGGTTATTTATTTGCTAATTTTCTGTTCTTATGTGAGCACTCAGTGCTATGAATTTTCCTGTTAATACTGCCTTCAGAGTGTCCCAGAGATTTTGATATGTTGTGTCTCTGTTTTCACTTGTTTCTAGGAATTTCTTAATTTCTCCCCTTATTTCTTTTAGTTTCATTCCATTATGGTCTGAAAAGATAAAGGGGATTATATCACATTTTTTTAACTTCCTAATACTCACTTTGTGGCCTAGGATATGGTCTATTTTAGAGAAGGTTCCATGAACAGCTGAAAAAATGTGAATTCAGCTGTAGTTGGGTAGAATATTCTGTATGTGTCTAGTAGGTCCATTTGGTTTATGGTGTTCCTTAGGTCTGAGACATCTTTACTGACCTTTTGTCTTGAAGATCGATCTAGTGGTGTGAGAGGGCTGTTGAAGTCTTCCAATATTATTGTATTGGAATCTATGTGTGATTTAATGTCACAAAAAGTTTCCTTTATGAAAGTGGCTGCACCTATGTTTGGGACATAAATGTTGGCTATTGTTATATCCTCTTGCTGGATTGTTCCTTTTACCAGTAAGAAATGACCTGCTTTGTCCTTCTGATAAGTTTAGGTTTGAAGTCTAATTTGTCTGATATCATAGTTGTTACTCATGCTTGTTTCTGAGTTCCATTAGTGTGGATTACCTTGCTCCATCCCTCCACCTTGAGTTTGTGAGTATCTTTACTTATAAGGTGTGTTTCTTGCAGGCAGCATATAGATAGATTGTGATTTTTAGTCAATTTTGCCAACTTATGTCTTTTGATTGGGGAGTTGAGGCCATTTATATTCTGTGTGATTATTGAGAGATGAGTTTTCACTCCTAACATTTTGAGTTTTTATTTCTGTTTAAGGTAATGTTTGTTCTCCTTTGCCCAGTTGTTTGTTTGATGGAAATCATTATTTCTCTGGTTCTGGCATTTCTTTATTAATTCTTCTCTGTAGTTAATCCCTTTGAGTATTTTCTCTAGTGCTGGCTTGGAAGACATAAAGTCTTTCAGCTTCTGTTTGTCATTGAAGGTTTTCATTTTCCCGTCAAATTTGATAGATATCTTTGCTGGGTAGATAAATCTTGGCTGGAAGGTGTTTTCTTTCAGAGTTTGGAATATGTCACTCCAGGCCCTCCTAGTTTTTATGAATTGGTTTGAAAAGTCAGGAGTGATTCTTATTGGTTTGCTTCTGAATGTTACTTGGTCTTTTACTCTCACTGCCTTTAAGATTTCTCGTTGGCCTCTACATTACTCAATTTGATTATTATGTGGCATGGTGAACCTTTTCTCTGATCTTGTCTTTTAGAGGTTCTCTATGTTTCCTGTACCTGTGTGTCATCCTTTTTCTATGTTTGGAAATTTTTCTAATATTACTTCTCTAAAAGATTATTGATTCCTTTGGTTTCAGCTTCTATTCCCTGTTCTATACTTATTATACTTAGGTTTGCTCTTTTAAGATTGGTCGAGATCTCTTCAATGTCCCTTCATGCTGATGAATTGTTTTTTCTAAGTTATATACTATGCATCATTTTTGGAGAAGTCATCTTCTAAGAGTGAGATTCTGTTTTCCATGTGGTCTAGTCTATTGTTGATGGTCTGTATTGATGCCTTCATTTCAATTATTGCATCCTTCACTTCCTTCAGAGCTTCTTTTTGGTTTCTGTTCAGGGTGCCAGATTCTTTATTTGATCCTTCATTTTTTTTCAGGCTCTCTCTGAATTCCTCTTGGAAATCCTGTATCATTTCTACTATTAAAGTTCTGAATTGTCCTTCTGGCAATCTTTGCACTTCTGTGTTAGTGGGTTCTGTAGTTGTGGAGTTGTGAGAGCTTATTGTTTCTTTGCTATTCTTCCTTCTCATGATATTAGGTTTCTTATGTTTATATCTTTGTTACTTTTGGTAGCTCTCTCTCACTCTGCAGGTTTCCTATGTCTAATCTCTCTCCATTTATAGTATCTTATTCTGGAGGTAGATATTTGCTACTAGGTGAGCCTTAATGGTGAATAGCCTTTACTGAATGGATATTCTCATTTGCTCAGTATAATGTCCATTTGCAGGCTCAATTCTTGGTCTCCTTCAGTGATTGGTACTTTTGCCTGGTGCCTCTCACTGCCTGTGCAGGTACCCAGTGCCACTAGTTCCCCTCTCACTGTAAGCATGTGTCTCAGCTTTCTCCACTGGGGCTGTCCCTATGTCTCTGTTTGTCTACACATATGGCGGGTGTCACCAGCATGCGGCCCTGGATTTGTGTCGCTCTTTGCCTACAGAAGCAGCAGATGTTGCTTTGACCTGACTCTGTGGAAACATGAATCTTCGCGTTTTCCACAGAGAAAGCTGTGTTGGTCTAATTTTTCCTCAGGTACCACCACTGTCCTGTGGTAATCCCTGGGAACCCTGCAAGGTTGCTATGACCTGAGGGCTATAGGTCTGCCCTGCCTGAATGTCTCAGGGGGCTGCTTATCTGTGCATCTACTGTGTCTTACAGCAGACCGCACTCCCACCTCCACAGGGGTGATCCCCAAAGTCTCAGACCCCGTGAGTCTATTGCTTGCCATATGAGTCCCTGTGGCCACGCTGGGTGGTCTCCCCCGGGGCAGCTCGTTGACTTATGGTTTCATTGAGCGCTGCTCTTAATCTCTGAGGGACGGGGTGGGCTCAGCCGTGCTGCCACAGTTTCTGGTCAGGCTTCTGGGCATTCAGGTCTCTGCCAAGCATGGAGCAAATTGCTGCTAGCTTTCGTTGATGATCTGTAGTTGCTGTATTTACTACAGGTCACTGGCTTCTTTGTTGGTGGCCTGCAGAAGCCACAATGCCAGTAGCCACAACCCGGCCTAACCAAGATGGTGCCACCGCTTCCACCGACGCTGCAGTTTGGGCCTCTGTCTAGTGTGGAGCAAATTGCTGCTCGCTTTCATTGGTGTTGATCTGCGATTGCTGGATTTACAACATGTTGCTGACTTCTTTGTTGGCTGCATGTGGAATCCACAATGCCTTTCGCTGCTGGCATGGGCTGGCCAAGCATGAAGTATTCTAATATGATGGTGATGGTTCAGGGCTTGAGTGACAAAGTGCAGCTTGGACTGTTGATAAGAAGGCTGTTTGTCTTGTTTCTGTGCAGAATGAGCGCTGTGGATGTTCTGCCAGCCAGAGCCCTTTTGAGACAGACAGAAGGATATCAAGGTCCCCACAAGGAAAACTGCGAGTGCAGGGCAGAGATAACATACTATGTGTATATATATATATATATATATATATATATATATATATATTGAAAATGATGGTCCATTCTGTGAAAATGCAAGAAAAACACAAATATCTGAGTGACTGGAGAAGTGGTTTCAAGAATATATTTCATAAGAAAAGAGCTAAGATTTGGCAAAGTTTTAGTTGAGCATTTATTTGAACATTTTACTTGTTTGATTAGAAATAAAAATTAATCCCTGATTTTTAAGTTTTTAATTTTTTTCATGTATATGTTTTTGTGTTGGTGTGGATCAAACCCAGTGCCTCACACATACTAGGGAAGTGCTCTGCCCCTGAGTTACACCCCCAGCCCTTGTCAATCAATCTTAGACTTCTCCTCCATTTACTCACTGTCTTGTTCTTGTGAATGCTTCTGTACCTTCACTCTCATGGTTTCTTCCACCTGGAATATTCTATCCCTAGACCTTTGCCTTGCTTTACCCATTACTCAGTTATGTCTCTCCTTACATTTTTCTTTCTAAGAGATTTTCTTAAATTACCCTAACCTCAATATCACTGCTTCATAGTATATGATTAGACTGTTTTGCTTAGTTATTTCCTGCCTCCTCCTTTTGGAGTGTGATCTCAGAACGGCAGAGCCTTGTCCATCCTGATACCTGGCAGCTGGTCAAAATATTTTACATGAATGGAAAAAAATCAACTTATGATTCACTAATTACCTTTTCCCTATTTATCTGGTCTCCTGTTCAATTAGCTCATTGAAAGTTGATTTTATTTCATTTCTATATTTTGCTTTTAGAATTTCTTTTTGATTCCTTTTGAAAGACATTCTTTCACACTCTTCTATTATTTCATTTTTGTTTGCATTTCTTTTTCAACTCTTTGTACACATCAGATTTTAAATCATATTTAGTTTATTTATTCTGTAAAATATTCTTGGTACATTCCACTCTCATAATTCACTCATTTGATGACTTTTTGGAGCTCCTCCCCCATGGCTTTTAATATTTGTTGTGAGTACATCTTCAAGAGCTTGGTTTTGTGAGAAATTGATGCTCTAGGATACCAAAGCATCCTGATGGTAAATAGAAGTGGATTTCTGTCACTGTTCATCAATGTTGGCACTGTGCATGCTTTATCATGTCAGATCTTGATTCCATGGGCCCCACAAGTCGCTGATTCATGAAAATATAAATCTTGAATGTTATTTTCATATACTAATATGCCAGAATGAAACTTATACTTTTATATAATTAAAATGGACTAATAATATTTTTGAGTCACACTAATACATGGTGTAGAATCCTCACAGGCTGCTGCTCTGTGGCTGTGGATTTCCTCCATCGTGAGCACAGCTGTAGCTGATGGTAGATTTCCTTATGGGGTCACCTTGGTAAGGAATGATTCACAAGCTCAGGCACAGACCCTGAGCCCCATTCAGATTTCAAACTTTGTTCAACTAGCTCATTTTGAGTTCCTCATCAACAGCACATTTAAGCCTGAAAGGGGTTCCCTGTGTGCAGGTAGAACCCTCAATTTCTCTCTCTTAGATCTTCCCTCAGTTGGAATGATAGGAGGAAACATTTCTACTTTAGCATCCACTCACTGTACAGAGTTTCTTCATATAT
This sequence comes from Glis glis, assembly GCA_004027185.1. NCBI lineage: Eukaryota > Metazoa > Chordata > Mammalia > Rodentia > Gliridae > Glis > Glis glis. The sequence goes on from PVJS01000230.1 coordinate 21,093, forward strand.
AACACATGCTGTTGCTATTTTTTAATTCAGTGCTTACCTATATATCAGAGACTATTTCTTATATTTAATGCAGTATTTGTATGTGTTTGTGATTTAAGTGTAATATTGAAAAACAAGGTCTTGGTTTTTTTTAAAACACATTGGAAAATGGAAAAATGCAGTAACTCTTAAAGTGTAATGCAGAAAAGAGAATGCTCTGAGGACTGGCTTGCAGAGAAACCTAAAGCCAAGGAAGAATGCCTTCTTTCTGAAAAAGCCTCAGATGGACTCGGAGCTTCGAGCAAAGGCCTGGGATACTGGATTGAATGGAATATAAGGCATGATAGTTAGGAATGTACACACAAAAGCTGGGCCACACACTGCCCATATCCTCATGCTCAAGCCCCTGTTTACAAAGTGACGTACCAGGAAGAGAAATGACCCACAGTAAAAGGCAGAAATAATAAATGTCTTTCCTAAATTGTTCTAAAATAATTTACACAGAGAGGGGAGTGATCCTGTTAGATATAAGGCTATATTATTCTGGAATTAAAAGAGAAAACAGCATGTTGCCCATAAATGTTGAAATGAAACTTTTCATACGTAACATATTCAGTCCCTTCATTTCTAGGGAGACCCGTTGTACAACTGAATCAATATAATGGCAGAAGAGATGCAGCCATTGCTTATAATAATCAACTTGCTCCTCAGTTCATATATATGAATAAACAAACAATTCTGAGATGGCCGGTGAAAAGCCATAACTCAAAAGGGAAAGATCCAAATAGAATAATGTTTAAAAGGCAAGATCAAGAGAAAGTAGAAATAATACCAATTATTGTCCTCAGATATATGAATTTTCATTAAGATATTTTAGTGTTCAATATGTTTAATATTGCCATGAAAAATCAATAAAATAGAGAAATAAAAATGATAATGAAATTTAAAAATTAAAAAGTGAAAATATGCAGGAGACGATTCATAGGTTATATACAAATATTATGCCATGTTATTTAAAAGGCTTGGGCATCTGAGGACTTGGGTATTCACACGGAATGCCTCACATGGAGGCATTGCCCCATGGCTCCTGAGGGCAGACTGCATATACTAGGCACAGTCCTTAGGGTTACTGCAGTAATAGCTAACTCTTTTAATAATATTCATTAAGTTTTACAGTGTACTTAAACCCAAAGGGAAAAGAATCCTTGTAGAATCAATTAGTTAGAGATAAAAATAATTTTTTTCTCCTGTGGAAAAAAATGGAGATTGTAAAAATAGAGGTGAAAATATAATTGATAGTAGAATATTGGCGAAAGAATGAAATTTTGGGATTCAAAGCACAGATGTAGGGGATCAATTTCCCGTTTGCTGAATAGTCACCACATTTATTGTGATGGGAAAGAAGAATCAAGGAAAGGACTTAGTCAGGATTGGAAGGAAATAGGAATCACTTAGGAGAATGACTTATAAAAATCTTACCTGAATCCTGTTTTCTAATTGAAGAAGTATAATATTCTATCTTAACGAAGAATGTGGAAGGTAGTGTTCTACTTGAGAAAAGTAGGGAAGTTAATTAAGAAACAGTATAAAAATAGGAAGCATAGCTCACTAGGTAAATTTCTGGATGCATCATTTATATAATTTTATGGATTGATTTTAAGGACAATAAGCAATTTCGTTTTAAAAGAATAGAATTGAGGCTGGGTGTGGTGGCGCACGCTTGCAATCCCAGTACTTTGGGAGGCAGAGACCAGAGGATCCGGGTTCGCAGCCAGCCTCAGCTCGCTCTCTCTCTCTCTCTCTCTCTCTCTCCATAGTGAGGCCCTCTGCAACTTCGTGAGAGCTGGTTTCAAAATAAAGTATAAAAAATAGGGCCGGGGGCGTAGCGTGGAGGTAGAACGCCCCTGCATTCAATCCCCTGTACCGCAAAAATAAATAAAGAAAGAAAGAAAGAAAGAAAGAAAGAAAGAAAGAAAGAAAGAAAGAATAGAATTGAAACAGATTGATCAAGGGTTGGACATTTACTGTGTGTGTGTGTGTGTGTGTGTGTGTGTGTGTGTAGATTCATTCATCCTTACATTTGCAGGTGAACAGGTGGGTCAATTAGGTGAACATGTGGAGGATATTGGCAAACAATTAGTTGAAGCAATTGACCATCATATCTTAACTCAGTAGATAATTAGGAAACAGGAAGAGGAGCTTGCTCGCAGAAGGAAATGACAGATCGAGGACAGAATGTTCTGGTATTTTTAAAGAACGATTATAGAGATAAGGAGACAAGAGAAATGGAATACCTGGAGGACATAAGAGAGTAGGCATCATTTTATAGGTAGAGATATTTTAGGTAATATGGTAATATCAACTTTCACTATTCAAGATAGAGGCTAGAGTGCAAAGCAGATGAAAAGTTTTAGAAATAAAATTAAGAAAATAAAAGTTTATCTTTCTGGGTCCTAAAGAAGCTGTTAGTGACTAGAATGGGAGAAAGTACTACCATGGAAAACTCAATGTCCTTGAAAACCAAGAATAATTCAACAATTAGTCAGAAAACTACAGTAACATACAAAATAGAAAATCCTATGAATGAGTATAAGAAGCAAGAGTTTTGTACAATGGCTATCTCTCAAATAGGAAAAGTTCTTAAGCAAAAGGAGACATAGGAATGGGGCTTTATTTAAAGTATAAGTTATAAAAGTCCTTAATTGTTGACTTTGAGAGGTGCAATAGAATAGATTGGAATGTGGGTAGTAAAAATCAACCTAAAATTGGGATTTTATTTTGTGGTCATATTTCATGTACAATGTCAGTTCCTGGGCTATCTGATTATGTGGCCATTAGGGAATGAGGCTAACAGCATCACTTTAATGTCAAATGATCTGAAGAGAAGGAGAAAAAGAGTTGGGTGCCAAAAATCATATATGTGTAGGTCTAAAAATAATGCAAGTCACTTGTCCTCAAAACCCATTGTACATAAGAAGTCATATGGACCCAACTACAGGAAAGGGTGCTGGGAAATGTGTGGAGGCAGTGAACTTTATTTCCAATATGGCGTAATTTAAGTTAGCAAATGGGGAGGCACGAGTCTACAATAAAATCAATTTGTAGTTAGCTTTAGAAATATTTTGGGAGAAAATTCTCAAAAGTGTACTTAACTACCAATATCTGAAAGATATAGGCACAAATATTCTTACACACACAATAGATGATAAATCTCACCATCTATTTCTTGATTATTATCATCTTCAAACCATATTGACTACTATTTTGTTTTTAGAATATGGGTTGGTTTGATCTGTACAACAAGAACAGAATGCTAAAGGAAATATTATAACTATTAACTGTTCACATAGAAGGATGTTATTGACAGCCTAATCTCTTTGTTTTATGTCCTGAATAAGAAATGCAATATTAATTTATTTCGATTGGCCCTGGAAAATCATTTTTATCAGGCATGGTTCAGCAAGCAGCTGTACACTCCACAACAGTAGTTATGAGAGACATACTTTTATATTGGATAAGAAGAAAGATAATAAAATTGTCAAAATGTATTGAGGAAAAAAATCAGAAAGGTTTGTTCAAGATGTTGACCTTTTGATTTCAGTATCAGACTGGCTTACTGAAAAAATAAACAAAAATGAGATTTCAGGACACACGAGAAGTATAATACCCAGGATGAGTAAAGAGAATTGATTCCAAGCTGAGTAAAAGCAAGGAGAGCAGGCCAGTAAAGGAACATGGCAGGCAGTTTCAGTTAGTGTTTATTTTTTATCAGCTGGGTTGTAGGGTTGCTTACCACTCAACACCAGCATTTTAATTTCTGTTTTTGGTTTCTATTGGTGAAATTTCCTCATAGCTAGGAAGATACTGAGGTTTTATTTTATTTTTATGTGCTTTTATTTGTGCATCATAATGTAAATTATGTCTCACATCATAATGTAAGTTATATTGACAATGACATACATGCACACAGCTGAGCTTTTAATCATGTTTGCAAGATGCTAAATTAAGCAAATTTCTCACAATCTAGAATGTTCCATCTTAAGAGGTAATGGTTACTTGCAACAGGGATTTTAAAATATCCCCCATATTTTTCCTCCAAGGAAGCCCTCTCCTTTCTCCTACCAAATATTCTGTCCTATTTTTCTTATGTATTTTTCCCTTTTTTTAGAGTATCCATCCCTGTGTCAAACAAGAACTGTTACTACTCCCCAGCACTACTTGAATAGATGACCTGGGTTATGTTTTGTATCTCTACACAATTAAAACTTTTAGTTGTAATATCATTTTTGAGATTTTTCATATTCCTCAAGTGTATCTATGTTAAACCCAACTCGTCCTTCTCCTGAATTATTCCTCGCATGCCATTTTAAATCACTTCTGCTTCTGTCAATGGTTTATTGCAAAAGGGATGACATTTCAATGGTAGGCTTCTTTCATAATTAAAGTGTCTTCCTTAGGGATGGCTTCCCTTGAGCTGTGGTTGGAAGTCTCAATAAAGGTGGCTTTATTTCATATCTTCAAGAAAAAAAAATGTGTCAGGTTATCCAGGAGTAGCAAAAAATAAATGAATTTTATCTGGTGGTACCAGAACACAAAGGCCTTCAATAAACAGGACCTGTGTTTGTGAATTCCTCCATTGATATGCAAGAAGCACACGGTGATGGAAACACATTTTACTAAATCCATGCTCCTAAGGTTTCCCCTAACCAGTTCATTTTATTCTTGAGCTCTGCCTTTATTCATTTGTCACTGAAGTGAATGCCCCATCTTCAACACTTTCTTTGGGATTCAGTGAATATTAGAAAAATATGTGGTTGCTATGTAAGCTGAACATCCCTGGAGATACTATTTTCCTAGATATTCCAATTCTCTCCTAGTCCTTGCTTTCAAGGCTAAACTTGATTAATCTCTCCTTCACTCTCTGGTCAATATTATAGCATTGTAATGACGGACATCTGTTTCCACTGAAGAGAACTGTAAAGGCCAAAAAAGATCATTATACAAGGAGAAGCAGTACCTTGTTTCTGGCTTAAGTGATGAAATAAATGGATATCTTTTGAGCAGGTATTCTACAAATTTCCTCATTCAATTCTGAGATAAGAAAATGTAGCCTTAGGATGTGTCTCACAGATATTCATATATCTCAGCACTCTCTTGCTATCTGAAGGCACTTTGGGTTTTTAAAATACATTGCTACCGCTTCATTATCCATCTAAAAGAAGGGGGAAAAGGGCATAGTCAGATAAATTCTTATCATATTTTTAATTAACTAAGTTATATTTTCTAAAAGTTTCAACTATGAAAATTTAATATAAATGTTATACAGTAATAGGAAAAGGTACTCTACATCAGTACCCAGAGAAAAAAATGCAATAATTAACAAGGGTTGGAGAGGAGTCGTGAAAAGAGGATGCTTGCTCATCCTTGGTAGGATGTAGATTGATATAGCTCCTGTGGAAAACAGCATGGAGATTCCTGGAGAAATTAAAAATAAAGCTGTCATATGAATCAGCAATGTCTCTTCTGGGTATGTGCCCAAAGGAAATGAAATATCACTTCATAAAGATATCTGCACTCCCTCATTGATGGCTGCATTAGTCATACTAGCCAAGATACAGAAAGAATTGGAGTGTCTACTGATAGATGGACAAAGAAATGATTACACACACTCCACACACACGGATAATTTTCAGCCTTAAGTCAAATGGTAAAAAAAAAACTGAAATTATATAGGATAAGGAAGTCTAGAGGACTAAATAAAACTATGAGGACTAAAGTTAATAATATGGTATTGTGAAATGGTAATTTGCCAATAGAATAGATTTAAGATTTTCTTACTACAAAAGAAGAAAGAAACAGAAAGGTAACTATATGAGATCTTGCAGATGTTAATTGGCTTGACTATACTATGACATGAAAATCAAGGTAAGTATATAAACTATCATGTTGTATACCATACAATAAGAAACTGACAGTTATAATCCCTCTTTGTCATAAATTCAGATTAATAGTCACAATAATGAAAGTAATAAGGACTATGTAAATAAAAATAATTCTAATATTATATACAGATATTAGAGACTATATAATTATTTTCAATTCTAAAAGGAAAAGAAAATTTATTTTTATGCTTTAAATTTGTTCTTCATGATGATTAGTTATATCAAGAAATATTTTAAATTTTCATTTTTGCTTTTTTGGAGTGTAGCATTTAATTTAAAAATTTATATTACTGTTTTAAATAACATCTCAAGACTATAAAACTAGATATACTTTATATATTATTCTATGTTTACATTATTTATTTATTTATTTATTTATTATTTTGCAGTACTGGGTATTGAACCCAGGGGCATTCTACCTCTGAGCTACACCCTCAGACCTATTTTTTATTCTTTATTTTGAAACAGAGTCTCACTAATTTGCAGAGGGCCTCATTACCTAGCTGAAGCTTGCATTGAACCTGCGATCCTCCTGTCTCAGCCTCCCAAGTACTAGGATTACAAGCGTGCGCCACCACGCCCGGCTTCTTTATTTACATTTAGAATACATTGATGTGTGTATATATACAGGCCTATATATTTGTATTTATGTATACATTTTTGTGTGGATGAGGATATGTTTGTACTTAAATTTAGCATGTGTGTATGACATATGCTTGCCTGGAGAGTCGAATTTTAGAATAATGCCCATTTAATCAGATATGACCAGAAACTTTTATGAAACAAATGTTGATTCTACAAAGAAGTACCCACATGGATCTCTTGGGAAAAATCACTGATACTGGCTTACAGGGTTCCAGCCTTACAGGTGAGTAAATAAGGTCATTTTCTGACAATCCAGGAGCCTTAGTATTTGGCAGGGGAGGGACTTTAAGAATTCACTTAAATATAGAGTACTGGAGGTAAAGCCTGATGGAGAGAGGGCCTGGGCTTAGATTAATAGCATCAAGGGAGTTTATTAGGAGGATTTTAAAATCCTTACCTGTGATTCCTATGGAAACTTCCACCCTATATGGAATTTCCCATCAGAATTTCAATTTGGAAGTAAGGAGTCAGTTCCTTCTGCCCTCTCCTTCTGCTTGGGCTGTCTAATCGTTACCTCATGGCATGGAATTCCTTTTAAGAACCAACCAGTACTATGCCAGGATCTTATGTTGTCTCCTGGGTCTCTCCACTTCCTTCTTGAACATTCTTTTCATTGTAGTTGAAAGAAAGCTGTCTTGATTGATGTCGCCCTCCTGCGTGATTCCAGATTATCTGCTTGCTGGTGCATTGCTTTATTTCGAGCTTGCCGCAAGACTCAGGAGTTCTAAATTTAATTTTAAACATTTCCTTCAGTTGGTGGAGTTTTTATGGGGGAGAAAAAAATAACCTGATAACATTTTTGGATGAACTCTAAGAATGGAAAGGTCTGGTTAAAGGTTATTAGGTTCTTCACAAGATTGAAATTTAGCTTTCAGAGTAAATCTAACTCACTTGGGGGAAACTTAATTTCATAGAGTCTTTAGAAACTGTTCAAATCTTTGTTCTAAAAACAGTGCTTAATTTCATCAAATAACCAAGTTCTGCTCCAGAGAGCCTCTCTATGACTTTAAACAATTTTTAATTTGGTTTTAAAATTAATTCTTTAGGCACTAGCATGTTAAAGTACATAAATTCTCTTTTTTCCCATTAAAATGTTTTAACTACAAAGTAAGGAGAAATCTATAATTTGATAATCAAGGCAAAATAACTATTTGCCCTAAAGGGCATTCACCTCACCCTTCCCGTGGGCAATAAATGCCAGTTTCTTCGCACATACTGAATGGCAGGAAGCTGTGACTTGGTGGTGGAATGTAGAGATAGAAGAGGTAGAAATTAAAAATGTGAAAAGAAAATATTTTGGGTGATTTTTCAAGACCCCTCCTTACTAATTTCAAATGTCAATACAGCATTTTTCATTCAAAAATATTTTTTATTTTTATCAGTTTTAATAAAGAAATACTTTCTTTGGAAATGTGACAGCCAAGAGGTAACTTAGCCCAGCTCCCCTGCCCTCTTGCTTAGTGTGAAATGGATTAATGATAGCACTTCTGACAACTTCCCAGTAGCTTATTTTATTTAAATTCAGAAATTCACTTTGAAGTGCTTGTTTTTGCCATTGGGAATGAACCTCTGGCTCCTGTGTCTCATTCCCTGTGGGTTACCTGTGTTTGTTGTCTGAAAACCCTTTGGGGTGAGGATCTAGGTGAATCTTTAGCACTGAAAAAAAAATGGAACAGAATTTGAGACATTATCAAACCTGCTAGCATTTTATCTCAGAGCTAAACTCCTGGGCCTTTTTATTTTTTCTTTTGAGACTGGGTTTTGCTACATCACTGAGAATCTTGCTAAATTGCTGAGGTTGTCTTCAAACATGTGATTCTCCTGTCTTAGCCTCCCATCATGTACTGGGATTACAGGTGTGACCACCACACACAAGGTTTGCTTTAGCACATTTTGATTTCATTACCATGAGAATTAGCAACTAATAACTTAGTTTTGTTCACTTGGTAGGTACTCTTGAAATGAAAGAATAGCTATTTTAATCAATAGTTGCAGCAACACTGGTTACCTACATATAAGGTCAATGCAATTATTTAAAAAATAGATTGTTTGCAGTTGCAATACTTTTTAAAAACTATTTACAAATATTATGGAATGAAGAAGCCAGTCTGCTTCCCATTTTACCTTGTGACTCACTGCATGAGCAGCTCACCATCTGCGCCTTGATGTGTCAATTACGTCCTCTAGAAGCATATTTTACTTGTTTCCATAAAAATAAAAATGGCAGTTACATCAACGAAAAGAGAGAGTTTCTAATTTTCTGGTTAGTTTTGTCAGCAGAAGTGAAAAAATAAGTATTTGAAGCAAAAATATGCCCACACCCTTACCCACACCACTACTGCAAATATAAATAGTTCAGTCAGTTTCATTTTTTTTACATTGGCCATAAATGAACAGGGATACAGGATCTTTGAAGCTAACCTCACCAGCCCTCTTTCTAAAGCATGACTCCCTTCATGATAATAACAAAAAAGGGTCCTGCACATGAGAAAATCCACTGTATTTTTTTTTAACATCCCTACTTGTTTGGAAGCTCTTTGATAATGAATTGAGTTTGCCCTCTCTGGAATCCTTCTGTATACTTAATATGCATTATTCCTATAATTTTGTGATATGGGTTTTATTATTCCATTTTACAAATGAGATGCTGACATACAGAAATAATGATTTTCTCGTTCAAGTTCACCGAACTAGTTTAGAGCAGGAAGAAATTCCCATTCAGCCAAACTTCACTCCGTATTTTCTTTATTTTGCTAGTTCTCTGATCATATTTGTCTTGGTGTGTTTCCATGTCTTGAGTGAAATGTGACACAAGAGAAATAAAGAAGGCCACCTGTTGGGAAGAGAGTAGCATTTATACATATCCTACTGATGCAGGGCCTGGTTTTAATACTGTTATTTCTAGAATTGTAAATTCAGTTCCCTTATGGATCTTTCTTGACCACCACTAATACATCAAAAATTAACTTTGGATTTTTCTTCAGACTGAACCGATTGAGAACAAATTGAAATAGGGAGATGAATAGTTACTACCTATTGTGTTTTTTCCAGATAATAAGAGCAAAACACAAATTAAATTACTAGATAATTTGAAAAGCTATTTTATACTCTGCATTTGGCCATTGAGTTACTTTCTAAGGTACAAAGTATCAGATAGGGTCTTATCCATTTATCAAACATTTCTCAACTTTCATTCTCTACTTGAATTATTGCTAGCATTCTTAAGTGAGAATAAAGGAATAAACTACTGAGCTTTGTTATGTGATAGGAACTGCCAAACTGATTTCAATAAATAATCTTGACAGGACTTTCAGTTTTTAATTAGTTCAATCAGTGCTTGTGGAAAATATAATTACCACAGGTTCCCTTCAGAACTGTGTCCCATGATTATTCATATTCAAAAAATCTTAAAACCCATTTTTAATGAAACGTGTACTTTTTTCCCTTGAAGAACAACTTCCAAGGCAAAAATTGTATACACACACACTTTGAAAGGAAATTAAAATATTCTTATATTCAGTATACATTTTCTGTGATGTTCAGGGATAGTTTCTGACAGTTATTTTTATAAGTTTAGATAATTGTTCAAATGCCAAGGAAACTTCCAATGATGTAGAAGCATTTCTTCTATAGGCATACATGGATTGCCAACATATTCTGTCTATAGATCATATGGTATATTTCAAAAGCTAAGCAATCTTTATAATACCTCCCCTCAAATGTGAATATTATACCCAAAAAACTTCAATGACCAATATGAAGCAATGATTTAATCATTTTCAATTCAATATGAACTCATAAAATAGGATAGCTATCACAATGACTTGTGTACTGTAATAATAACTACTATTAATATTATTGAATATTTTCTCTGTATAATTTACTCTGTATTATGTTATTTAAAGGCAACCACCTTCTGAGATAGGCACTACCATTGGCTCAATTTTATTGAGGAGGAAACTGAGACACAGAAAGTTTAATTTACCTGTAGTGATATGATTAACAAGTAGTTGGACTGAAATTCACAGCCAGGTCATGTGGCTTCATAACCTGAAATCTTAGCATGTACAGAAAGCCTAGTGCATAGTCGCTTACACATCTACCTAACTTAGTAACTACCTGTTTTTTTTTTTTTTTGGCGGTACCAGGGATTGAACCCAGGGGCATTCTACCTCTGAGCTACACCCCCGGCCCTATTTTTTATCCTTTATTTTGAAACCGGGTCTCACGAAGTTGCGAAGGGCCTCACTAAGTAGCTGAGGCTGGCTGCCTACATGTCTTGAATATGAGTCACCTGGATATATCATTGCTTAAGTAGCTACATAGTGATATATTTTCTAGTCATCGAAGTATCGATATTGTCTGTAATTCAGTTTTACTTGCTTATTAACAATAATATTAATAGAAAGACTACATCCTCCAACAATCACAAGGAGTCATATTCCTTTGAGCATCAACAGGGACTTAGTGGAGATACTAGACTGACATACACTACTACCAGAAATAAACATGTGAAAGCCGGGCATGGTGGCGCATGCTTGTAATCCCAGTACTTTGGGAGGCAGAGACCAGAGGATCCTGGTTCACAGGCAGCCTCAGCTCGCGCTCTCTCTGTCTCTGTCTCTCTGTCTCTGTCTCTCTCTCTCTCTCTCTCTCTCTACTTAGTGAGGCCCTCTTCAACTTTGTGAGACCCAGTTTCAAAATAAAGTATAAAAAATAGGGCCGGGGGTGTAGCGTGGAGGTAGAACGCCCCTGGGTTCAATCCCCGGTACCGCAAAAAAAAAAAAAAAAAAGAAATAAACATGTGACACTGAATTAATGTAAAATCATTTCTTAAAAAAAAGAAACAGGTATGAGGCTAACAACATATGAATATGTTGTAAGTGCTGAAGGTATAGCACAATTTTATAAACAACAGAGTACCAACTAAAAAGATAATTTTTTTTGTGGTACTGAGGATTGAACCCAGGAGCACTCTACCACTGAGCTACGTCCCCAGCCCTTTATATATATATATATATTTTTTTTTTTGAAATAAGATCTTTCTAAGTTGCTGAGGCTGGTCTCCATCTATGATCCTCCTGTCTCAGCCTTCCAAGTACTGGGATTACAGGCATATGCCACCATGCCTGTCTGGTATAAATATTTTGTACATGGATTGGAAGACACAACATGAAAGTGATGTCACTTCCTCATAATTGACCCATTATGAGAAATGCAATTTCTATCAAAATCTTAGCAATTTAAAAAATATGGAAAAGTTATTCTAAACTTATGTGGAAATACAAATGAACTATTACAACTAAAATGTTTTTTGAAAAGAAGAATAATGTGGATAGAATACATGTATTCAAATTTGAGATATATTATGTAGCTACAGTAATCAAAACTGTGTGGTACTTTGTGGCATGGACAAAAAAAAAATCAATTGAACCAAATAGAGAACGCAGAAATAGACCCAGACAAATAAACCAAACTGATTTTATTTTTCACAAAGGTGCAAAAGTGGTTCGACTGAAGTAAGATAGCTTTTTCAGTAATCAGTGCTGAAGCATTTGGAACTCCATGGGGTGGGGGAGCTTATTTTAAGTGTCACACCTTTACAAAACATTAACCCAAAATAGATATGAACTCAAATGTAACCATGAAAGTATAAAACTTTTAGAAGAGGAAAACAGAAAAAATATTCAGAAAATAACTAGGTAAAGAGTTCTTGGATTTGAAAATCATACATTATGCTTACAGGGAAGACTAGATAAACTGGACTTTATTAAAGTTAAAAGTTTGCTTTGAGACAAGGACTGTAATGAGATTTAGAAGACAAGCTAGACTCAGAGAAAATTGTCACAAATCACAATTGTCACATATATGAGAAAGAATTAGCAACTAGAATACATGAAAAACTCTCAAAACTCAACAGTAAGAATGAAAAAAATCCAATTATAACACAAATAGAATACATGAAGGTATATTTATCAAATAAATACAGATGGCAAATACATACATGAAAATAAATTCAACACCATTAGCCATCAGGGAAATGCAAATTAAATCCACAATGAAATATCACTACATACTATCCAAGTGGCTAAAACAAAAATTGTGGCATTTAATTACAATAAATATGTAGGGGATTAGAACATGGTGGTGCACACCTGCAATCCCAGTACTTGGGGCGTCTAAGACAGGAGGATCATAGGTTCAAAGCCAGCCTTAGCAACTTAATAAGGCCCTCAACAACTTAATGATCCCTATTTCAAAAAAAATAGGGCTGGGGTATAACTTAGAGTTAGAAAGCTGCTAGGTTCAATCCCCAGTTATACACACACACATACACACACACAAAAAAAAAGAAGTGGGGATACTGGGTCAATTATACATCACTGGTGGGAGTGTGAAATGATACAACACACTAGAAAACAATTGGGAATTTTGTTTATAAAACTAAGTAAACCACTATCATATGACCCAACACTTGCACTCCTATACATTTATTTCAAAGAAAGAAATAACAGTATATGTTCATGGATCTATCTATGCATAAAAGTTAAAGCAGGTTTATTTGTAAAGACCCAAAATGGAAACAATCCAGGTGCCCTTCAAGAGGTGAATGGTTAAGCAAAATGCAATATTTCCGTACCATGACTTATTACTTTGCAATAACAAGAAATAAACTACCGACAAACAAAATAGCCTAGATGAGTCTCCAGAGAATTATGTCAAGTGAGAAAGAAAAGCCCAATCCCAAATGGTTATATCATATATGATTTCATTTATATAAATTTCTGAAATGACAAAAAATCACAGGAATGGAGGATAAGTTAGCATTGTCAGGGGTTGTCAGGAGAGTATGGTTGTGTGTGTGTGTGTGTGTGTGTGTGTGTGTGTGTGTATGCAAAAATGGGACACAAGTGATTGGAAATTAGCAAGATGGCTGCCATGGTTTGGATTACATGGCCCCCAGAGGTTGATGACTTGGAGACTTGCTCTCCCTCTTTATAAGACATTTTCTTTGGGAAAATCTGAGAAAAGGATTAAGGGGATCTAGATATATATTTTCCCTAACAAGTACATGTGACTTCACTATTATCTCACAAGAAAAACATAATAAATATTTTTTTCAATTCTAACCTGTTTATATCTTGTAGATACACATTGTAGAATTTTAATAATATATTTCGCAGTCTATTGATTAATTTAGAAAGTTTCCCTTTCTTTACAATATTGTTTTCCTTTTGTTTCTATGTAATTCTTCCTAAAAGTAATTATAATTGTGGCTATTAAATGATATTATTTGTAATATTCTTAGAACACTGTCTAGATTACAGCTAATCTCCAATAAGTAATGAATTACTACCGATATAAAATAAATAAGCACATGCTAACTGATTGATCTTAATTAGTCTGATATAATAATGTATCACACACTCATAATGTACAATTCTTCCATCATGTAAAATGCTTTGACAGTGACTGGAATCTATGAGCTATTCCTTACTTCTCACAGCTGTAGTTTGTTCTTGGTGGCTGGTCCTAAGATAGCATGACTGACATTATAAATGATGACTAAGAGTGTAGCTCCGAGTTAGGAATCTAATGGCAAGATCGCTTGAGTGGGAGTGATGGCGTTGTGTCTTATCACTGCCATGAGTTAGTAATTTGAACTTGGACAAATCATTTGACCTCTGGATGTGCTGGTTTCCTTGTTTGTAAAACCAAAGGGTGGGATGAATTGATCTTTTGAATTGCTTTTGGTTCCGCACATCTATAATCCTTCAATAACTGACTTTATGTGAACCTTGCATTCCCAGTGCACTCATTTCATCTTCCAGCTGATGAACATCTCAGTTAAGAAGTCTCCTTAACACTAGAAGGTTCTCAGTGAGTGTTCAACTGTAGCACATTTTCTAAGGATCAGTACATTCAACAATCATCTGAGAGACACTGAGGAAATATTTTACATGTTACATGAGCACAGGTTATCTGTCTTGCTCACTCTTTTGTGTCCTAAATATTTAGTTCTTAATCTCAGAAGGAGAAGAGGGGATTGGATTTTAGCATGGTAAGAATTTCCTACAACTGTCTTAGAAATGTGGATTGTTTGCCTGCAGCCTTTGCAACAAACCTTTGCCTACTGAAATGTGTCATGCGTGTAATTATCATATAGCAGATTGTTGAAATAAAAAGAAAATATTTTAATAGTCCCTAGGATAGATATGCGTCAGCTTTTATTTTACTTTGTATGTTTTAGCAGTCTTTTAAAGGTGTAATTGATAGACAAAAAATGTGCACATAATGTAAACAATTTGGTGGCTTTGGCTAAATGTATGCTCCCATGAAACCAGTACAAAAATCAAGGTAGGAAACATATCTATCACCTTAAAAGGCTTATTTGTTTATAAATGGGCAAAAGATTTGAATAGACATTTCTCCAAAGGAGACATATGCATGGGCAATCAGTATATGACAAGGTGCTGAACAATATTAATTATGAGGGATATTAAAAACAATCCAGGTTGAGATATGACCTCACGTCTGTTAGGATAAATAGTATTTTAAGTGAAAAATATTGGTGAATACGTGGAGTAAAGGAAACCCTTGCACACTGTCAGTGGAAATGTAAAGTGGAACAGCTACCAGGGAAAACAATAGGATATTTCCTGAATAATTAAGAATAATTCAAAAAAAGAATGGCTATATGACCCAGCAGTCCTACCAACTCTTCAACAAATAGGTACTGGCAGTTACGTCCTCACTAAGACACCCAAAGCTGAGGAATTAAAACTAAGAATCAATAAATGGGATGGCATCAAATTAAAAAGCATTTGTACAGCAAAGGAAACAATCAACAGCCTGAATAGAGAGCCTACAGAAAGCGAGAAGATCTTTGCCAGATACTCTTCTGATAGAAGACTAAATATCTAGAATATATAAAGAACTCAAAAATCTTAACAAACACACGCACAAACAATCAATAGATGGGTGATTGAACTAAATAGACACGTCTGGAAAGAAGAAATACAAAATGTCATCACATATATGAAAAAAATTCAACATTATTAGCAACTAGTGAAATGAAAATCAAAATTACACTGAGATTCTATATGTCTCCAGCTAGAATGGCAATCATCAAGAATACAAACAATAACAAATGCTGGCAAGGATGTGAGGGAAAAGGAGCACTTACAGAATGTTGGGATTATAAATTAGTACAAGCACTATGGAGATCAGTATGAAGGTTCCATATGGCCTACCTATACCACTCCTAGGTATCTTTCCAAAAGAATTAAAATTAGAATACTGTAGTGACATATGTATACCCAATTCACAATAACCAAGTTATGGAACCAACCTAGTTATCCTTCCACAGATGAGTGGATAAAAAAAGTGACACACACACACACACACACACACTGGAGATTTATCCAGTAATAAAGAACAAAATGATGTCATTTGAAGGAAGACAGTTGGAACTAGAGAACATTATGCAAAACGAGAGCAGCCAAACTCAGAAAACCAAGGTCCATATATTTTCTCTCATATGTAAAAGCCAGAGAGAAAAGAGGAAAGAAAGGGGACTTCATGAAAGAGGAGAGAGACCAGTAGAATAGTGGAAGTGGATTTGGAGAGGGAGAAGGGGAAGGGAAAATAAGGCTTCAAGAAGGAAAGAGGAAAAAAAAGTTATATTTATATATGAATGTATCACAACCAACCAAACTAATGTGTATGGGAAGAGATGAGGACAGTGGGGGTGTGGAGGAAACTTCACCAAGAGATGTTGTGTGCATACATGATTATGTGTTACTTTGAATGCAGCTACATTGTATAAATGTAATGCATCAATAACAATTGAAAAAGTAAAAAAATGAAATCACTATCTCAAAGAGATATCTGTACTCCCATGTTCAATGCAGCATTATTCACAATAACCAAGATATCAAAACAACTAAGTGTCTTTTGATAATGAATAAATAAAAAGTAGATATATACATATATACACATACACACATATACGTGTATATGTATATATATGTATATACATATTAACAATGGAATATTGTTGAGCCTTGAAATAATGGGAAGTATTACCATTTGCATCCACATGGATGAAACTGTAGATTATTTTAGGTGGTATAAGCCAGACACTGAAGGACAAATATTGAATTATCTCACTTATATGAAGCATCCAAAGTAGTAAATTTTATAGAAGCAGAGAGTAGAATGCTGGTGATGAGGGTCTGGGCTTAGGTATAATTGGGCACTATTGTTCAATGGGTATAAAGCTTCATTATGCAAGATAAATAAGTTTAGAGATTGGCTGTGTGATGGTGCCTATAGTTAACAATATTGTTTTGTACCCTGAATAGTTTGTTAAGAAAGTAGATCTCAAATTAAGTGTTCTTAACACAAAAAAATATAAAAAAGATAATAGCTTGTCTTTTAGAAAGTAGTTATTCAAAATGTTGTTGAATCAATGTAAATGCTTCTTTTATAAGAAACTTAGTAATTCTCAAAATAATTTCCTTAAACCAAAGATTTGCTTGAGCTGTAGAGTAAAGCTTCCTGGGAGTATCCCCCCCTCCCCGATGGTATTGTCTGGAATTGAGAATAAAACTATTCAAAATAAAGCGTTTCTTTCAACCTGGTTGCTTAAATGTGTAGTGTAATTATATTCTACAATATGAAAATCTGAAGCCAACAAAATCCACATTTTTGTGATATTTGTTAAGAGCGTATTTACATATTATTTATATCAAAAAGATAACTGATCAATTATTTGAGAAACTATTCTACTAAATAATGTCTCAACCCTTCATTTATTATTGCAACTGCAATGAACATATCATTTTCCATTATTCATACTGATTACTTCTAGGAATGCTGGCAAGGACCCTGTTTTGTCAGGAATGGATATTATACAAAAGAACAACTGAAAATTCACAATTGTTCAATGAATAGTAGAGCAAAAAATTCCTTTCTATTCAACGGTATTTTTAAAAAGCCTTATGGATGTCATTTCAGGGTTCTTAGAATGAAGAAATGCCATTTTCTTAAAAACCAACCACCAAATTGCAGAATTTAAATAATCAAAAATCTATTCAAAATGTTCCCAGTGTGATAAAACATTGCCTGATACAATTTACTTCAGCATGACATGGGCCAGCTGAAAAATATCCCAACAGGACTGTGTTGTAGAGCTGTGGTACCTGGAACGTATCTTTATCACACAGAATCTGAAAAAAAAGATGGAGAACATAATGCACTTAGGAGAAATAAGTGGTTGCAGAAAATATATATATATATATATATATATATATATATATATATATACACACACTCAATGGTTTCAGCTTAATTTCACAGGCAACTTTTCACTGTTAAAATTTGGTTGATTTATTTTCCTAGTTTTGGGCCCCTTTCCATTCTTGTTCTAAACATGGATATATACCTATTTAATGACTTTATATATTTGAATTGTTGCTTTTATTTTGTGGTACTAGGGATTGAACCCCAGTGTCATCGTTTGGATATAGAAGAGCTATGAATGTTCAGAGTTGATATAATTAGGCCATGAAGGTTGTAACCTCATCAATGGACAAATCCACTGTAATGGATTCACTGGGTGGTAACCTAGGCAGGTGAAGTGGATGGAGGAAGAGGGGGTGTGGTCTTGGGGTCTGTGCTTATGTCTTTAAATCCCTTTCCTTGCTTTCTTGCTTCCAGTCTCCATTATGTGAGAGCAGAGCACTTGTTTTCTCCCTCTTTCTGCCTCCCTCCACACGCCCTGAGCTCCACGCATGTAACCTTGCTTGACATACATTGAGCCCCTGAAATCTCCAGAACTATGAGCAGATAAGTCTTTATCCTCTAAGTTGTGTGGTCAGGTTTTTTGGGTCACAGCAGAATGCTGACTGAAACACCAGGAGTACTCTACCACTGAGCTACATACACTCCTAGCCCTATTTATTCATTTATTTATTTATTTTGAAACAGGTTCTCACTAAGTTGCTGAGGCTTGCCTGAAATTTGGAATCCTCCTGTCTCAGCCTCCCAAGTACTGGGATTATAGTCCTTTGCAAAGTAGCCAACTATATATTTGAATTATACAGTGAAAATTCTTACAAATAGTCATTAAACTATTGGAAATGTTGGAGCAGAATTGTGTGAGATGGAAAATTAACCTTTTTTTTCTTCCAACTATGTGAGACAGAGAACTAACCTTATTTCTTTACAAATAACTGAACAAGAAATACTTAAGTTTCTCTTTTCCCCTTCAGGTTTTGAGTACCTCTCATGCTTACTGGTTATGCGTGGAGGCTCCAAAGAAGTGATCATCAGTCAGTCATGACTTTCCATTAGACTCTTCTGAGATGCTTTTAAAATACACAAAGCCAGGTGAGGTGGTGCACACCTGTAATCCCAGTTCTTAGGAGGCTGAGACAGGAAGATCACAAGTTCGAGGCTAGCCTCAGCAATTTAAAGAAACCCTCAGCAACTTAATGAGACTCTGTTTCAAAATAAAAAAAAATAAAATAGGGCTGGAGGTATAACTTGGAGGTAGAATGTCCTTAAGTCTAATTCCCAGTACAGCAAAACAAACAAACAAAACACACCAATGCCTAAACTCCTATTCCACAAACTGGTCTGGATCAGAGACAAGGTGTTGACATTTTTCATTCACCCACAAGAGTTTGACATGTGACCAGATGGACCTCTGCTCAAGGGTTAAAGTGCTAAAGTTTGAGTATAGGTTCTATCTTATGCTATGCTTTCTGGAAGTTACTTACTATCTCTGAACTTCAATTTCCTCACCCAGAAAATCAGCATATTAATACTTAACATAGGGAGACAGTTTTTGTCACAGGGAGATATTATAAATATTACTTATATTTAAGTATTATATAAAATAATGCAAATATATACTTAAATATAATGAAAAAAGTGGTTTTAAAAAAGAATGTAGATGTCCAAGAGGAATTGATGTCAGCAAAATATCACATTAAATGAATTCTTAGAGCATTTTCATGACATTAAAAATAGAAAGGATAAAATGTTGGAAGCTGAGCTGGCGTGGTGGTGCACTCCTAAAATCCCAGTACTTTGGAAACTGAGACAGGAGGATCACAGTTTCAATTACAGCCTCAGCAAGGAAAAAATAATTAATGTTTTCACAAAAATTTTCATAGTCACAGGACAATCATAATTTTCCCCATTAATTATCAGGATCATTTTGCACTTTAAAAGTATACTTTTGGGAGACACTGAAATATATTAATTCAAGTCTTTTGTGAAATTAATTCATAAATGTGAATTGAAAAGTAGAAGAATAAAACATATTATTATTCTTCCCAATTGTGTCATCTAGTACTACTAATAATGACCCTTGTAATCATAAATTAATTATTTTTTGTGGTACTAGCGATTGAACTCAGGGGCATTCTACCTCTAAGCTACACCCCCAGCCCTATTTTTTATTCCTTATTTTGAAACAGGGTCTTACTGAGTTGGGAAGGTCCTCTCTAAGTAGCTGAGGCTGGCCGCGAACCCGGATCCTCCTGTCTCAGCCTCTGAATTACTGGGATTACAAGCGTGCACCACAACACCTGGCTCATAAATTAATTTAGTATATTATATAAACATTTCTGGTGGGAGAACTAGAAGTAGTTTAACTCATTTTCTTACCTATATCAAAAATTCCATTTGTATTTGTATGTCTGTTTAAAATCATAATCTGACCTACATTTGGTTTTTTGTACCGTTACTGAGTTTCGTGAGCCATAGTTTTTTATTTGGCAATAATTTAACTGTTGTCCTTATACTTTCTACAATTCAATGTTTGATAGACTTCTCTATATATCTATATGTTTATCTCAAAGTTAAAATGATTTAATTTTAATAAATTATTTTCACATACTCTATGCTTTTGAAGTAATTTTACTAGTCATTACTGTTTATTTAGAAAAGGCACATCTATAAAATTATCACCTCACTATTTATGTTAAAAACATTCACTTTCTAAGCCAAAATAAAAAAAATTAAGTTTAGAAGAAATTGAAGTTTATGAGAATTAAAATTCATTTGTTTAGTAACCAAGTCACAAAGAAAAGTATTTGAGATGATGTATCGGCTTGGTAACAAATGAAGAAGGATGAGTATTTTGCAATGATTATAAATAATGAAAATAGTAAATGCATTCTGGAGAACTAAAGTGGTTTTTGAGTAGCATTTTCATTTAATGGGAACTGCTGAGTATGGAATGTGTATTTCTCTCTTCCAAAGTACCTCATCTTCTAATCCTCTTCTTTCTTTTCTAATAGCTAGTACTAATTCATAACAAATCCCAGATTAGTTTTCCCTAATGCTGGGACCTGCACATGCTCAGTGATTCAATCAAGCCATACTATCTGTGATAAGTAACCTCTAAGATTCTACCATAGTCTATTTTCTTTGGTTCAGTCCCAGTATGACTCTTGGTTCTGGCTAATCTATTCTTCTTAATATCTTTAGAAGTACTTTAGCTGTGTCATAGGACAGTTTGAATGTCACGAAGAAGACAAGGATTCTATTTTATTGTAGCTGCTTCTGCAATACAGGGATACTTTAAAGAAGAGCAAAATAAGCTCAAATACATAAATTCTCATACTGAAGTATAGTTTAAAAAATAATAAATTCCTAAAACAATGTTAATATCATCTACAATTGTTTGCTGACAAAAGATATTAGTCTTCTGAAGCCAGAAACGAGACTCAAAATCTGACACTTGACTTGAGTATCCACAGGACAAGTTTTAATTGAAACCACAATCTTGCTAATCGATTTGCAAAAGTCCCATTATTCATTGAGAAGAAATAAGGTACCAAAAATTGGAACTGGAGACAAACTGGGAGGGAGTTGCAGGACCACAAGCATCTCAATTGTTCCTGGCTTTCTTGCCCATAAAATTGATTCTTCCTGAAAAGGTCGTTCCTCCCTCTTTGAAGTCAGGCCCTCTATCCTACTCCTTCGTTTTTCATTTTTTACTCTATAAACCATATTTGACACCAGCATAGGTTACAGTGAAATACAAAATAAAATTTATAAAGAAAAGGAAGACATACTGAAGGAACCACAGAAGATTTCTGCATAAATATGTTTGGAAGATACTTATCAAAGGAAGGGAGTATGAATTATAACTTCATACTTGACAATATTTGCATATGCATGTATGTAGAAGAATTGTAGATTTATAGTTTTATCTTGAGCAATTACCCATGGTTTCAATGGTTTGCTCGTCATGATTATAGTCACTTGAACTCAAGACAAGGGAATATATAAATATAACACTCTGAATCTGTGTTGTAGGATTTCAGTGCACCAATACAATTACATAAAAAGATTGATCCATATGAATAAAACTGACTTCCCCTAATTTCTTGGTGAAACATAACCAAAGAAATAAAAAAAAAACATGACGAACTAAGTATATTTACTGTGACTACAAATATTTTACTCTGACTGTGAGAAAACGCAAATTCCCGAATACCAAAAATTTCACTATTGGTGGAGGAGGTTCTTGAGATCAAATGATTAGTGAAGGTTTGGCATTAGACTGTGTTCAGAAAGCCCGGTGAGAACGCCTGGTGTTATCACCCTTTCTTCATTGTATAATTGGGGTAGATTTCCTAAAAATCGACAGATTCACTAATCTGATTTCTTTTTTCTTTTTTTTTTTTTTTTGCAGTACCGGGTCTCACGAAGTTGCGGAGGGCCTCACTAAATAGAGAGAGAGAGAGAGAGAGACATTCAGAGAGAGAGAGGGAGAGAGAGAGCGAGAGAGCTGAAGCTGGCTGCAAACCCGGATTCTCCGGTCTCTGCCTCTCAAAGTACTGGGATTACAAGCGTGCACCACTATGCCCGGCCTGATTTCTAACCCACAGGCTATTAGCCATTATTATCATAGAAAATACCCTAAGTTTATTATCATTCTTGTCCTACAATTTATTTTTACATTGATATATGTGTAAAACTTCCATTTTACCTAAAATATATCAATGGTGTCTGTGTAAGTCCTTAAATAAAATATTTGTTACTTAAAAAAAGAAGATGTTTATTTGTAAAAGAGAAAAAATGAACGATTTTGTGTGTGTGTTTGAAACTGGGGATTGAACCCAAGGATATTCTACAATTGAACTACACTCCCAGCCCTATATCATTTTTTATTTTGAAACAAGGTCTCACTTAGTTACCTCATACTCACCTCAAGCATGTAATCCTTTTGTCTCGTCCTCTCAAATGCTGGGACTCAGGTGTATACCATCACACTGAGCTAAAAGATTTTTTTCAGTGGTGATTTTCATATCAATTCTATTAACTTACTTATTTAATACAAAGGAGAAACAAATCTGTATTATAATTCAAACATATGTTGAAGCGAGTTGTCATTCAAGTGTCAGAAGCTATTGAAGTATTGGTTCTCCTATAGCAAATTAATCCAGATAATTTTAACATGATCCTATTTTCTCACCTTCCTATACAATTACATTAAAAACACCAGACGTGGTTTGCTTTACCCTGGCAAAGTACCCCATCACTGTCTAGGTTGAGCATATCATTCTGTGTTTGGGTCAGTGTCAAATTCACAGAGACCCCACCTCATTATCTCACAGGGGGGCTCATCTATTGTATGGATGACATTAGCCAACAAACCTAGAGTGTAGGATGCAGTGAATTTTCTCCGGGGAGGGGGGCAAAAATTATGGCCTATGGAATAATTCCAGCCTACCATCCCCATCTGTTTATGTAAGTAAAGTTTTATTGGAACACAGCCATGTTCATTCATTTAAATATTTTTTCTAGGGCTGCTTTGTGCTATATTATCAAAGATGAATGTTTGTGACATGGCCAAAAAGGGTCTAAAATATTTACTCTCTGGCCCTTTACATAAAATGTTTTGTCAACTGCTGCTCCTGACTGGTAAGATGCATTAGGTCAAAGAAAAGGCAGCTCAGTCTAACAGTCCCTCGGTAGAGTTTAATTTATTCCATCAGTCTAAATAACGTAGAGCAATCTGTACCAAGGATATATTATAATTCATTGCTATTAAGAAAAGTCACAATTACATTGTACACAATTGAATTTTGAAGGAAACATGTATAATCTCAAGAATATATATAGCATATAAAACCACCGTGATTTATACATATAAAATGTATGCATATATTTCCCATTTGGTTGGGTGAACCTATCTACTTATGAGATTATTACATTATCCACAAGGTTGCAGATTTGAAACACTACAGTATCTTCCTATTCTGTCAGGTTGGAAATGAAATATATCTGTAATTGGCTCTTATGAACTAAAGATCCAAGAAATCTCAAGGTGTTCAATGTGTCTATAGCAGGTTAGGAAGTACTAAGGAATCTTTTAGTAATCTTCAATAGGAAAGGAAATCAATAAAATATCTTCCTTGAAATTCTTCTCACTAGAAGAATCCCTATACTCTCTAGTTGTTCAGATTGGCCTGTGAATGTAGTTATAATAGCAAAGCAGCATATTTTGCCTGAAGCCAATATATAATAAGATATATTACAAGGACAGAGCAATTTAGTTTTCCTCTTCTACTCAAATGATTATAAAAAGTTCTGCATAAGGTGTAACTCGATGGAGGTGAGGCAAAGAAGGGAGGAACATATATGCTTTAAAACAAAACTATTTGGCCTACTTAAAAATCAGTGAAAGTACCTGTTATCTAACATTTATTGAATATTTTTAATATTCACACTCTAAGAGCTTGGCTTGTATTCATTGATTCAATCCTTAACAACTGCATAAAACAGATAAAGTTTTGATTCTCCTTTAAAAACAAAGAAATTCAGCTGAGTACTGTGGTACATGTATGTAATCCCAGTACTTGGGAGGCTGAGACAGGAGGGTCACAGTTTAGAGGCCAGCATGTGGTAATTTAGCAAGATTCTGTTTCAAAATTAAAATAAAAATGGCTGGGGTGTAGCTCATTGGTAGAGTACCCTTGGGTTTTATTCTCAGTACCACAATAACAATAACAATAATAATAAATAAATGAAACAAAAAATTCAACCATAAGATATTTGGTTTCCCCTAGTTCACCCAGATAGGAAGTGTTCGGTATGTTCCCAATGTTTCATCTCCAAAATTCAGTTGTTGCTCATGTGAGAGTGTTAAGAGGTGAGACCTTTAAGAAGGAATTGGGCAAAAAGGGCTCCGCATTGTGAGGGAGAATGAGGCCCTTATGTAAGAGGGTCTACTCAGCAGCACTCGGGTTTCTTGTTCCACCTTCCTCCATTGAAGGACAAGTGTTCCTCGCCTCCTGAAGATAATGTTCTCACTAGACAACAGAACGTGCCAGCATCTCCACCTTGGACTTCCCAGCCTCCAGAACTGTGAAAGCATACCTTTTTTTCTTTTTAACTACCTACTCTCAGGTATTTTGTTATAGCATCACAACATGAAGTGAAGCAGGGGGGCAGGTGGTCAGTGAAGCTATGGTTTGATTCCACAACATTTTACTTGTCCAGCTACCTCCCGAAATTATTAAAATACTCAATATTGAATGTTCTGCTCAAAATGCAGACAACTTATTATATAAAACAACATTAATATCCAATAGTGGTTTTCCATGATGATTAAGTGAAGCATTTTATTATGTACCCTATTATATAAATCATAAATTACTCAGTTCATTTTCATATAGTTATACCTTTTCACTTAAAAGCAATCATGGTATTCTATTTTCTTTATAGACCACGATTTAGGCTAAACAATTTCTCGGTTCACTGAGCTAAAAGGTAGACCTGGTAGCTGATAAATGGTCTGAGCTAGAGAAATTCTGCTTCTGATTCCCATGATCATTTTGCCAGAGGCAGGCAAACATCTGTTGATAACCTGTCATCTTTGATATCAGTCACTCTGTTAATTTTCCCTTGTTTTATTATTACCCTCAATCATCACTGATCATGTGACCTCCATTATGACCGGGTTCTGATGCCCTATGCTGTGATCTTTTGTTTCATTTGTTCTCCTCTATTAGGGTCATTAGTGTTGACATTGAGTTGGCATGTCACCAGGCATCTGGCCTGCTGGTTCTTATCTGTCACAGTGTCATTATGTAAACTTCTAAAATTTTGACCCACATTTTGACCTCTACCTAGTAAAAATAAACAAATTAAGGTGCATAAGAAAGATAAATTAAAAAGACAAAGAAAAAAGAAGAAACAGAAGATAAATAAATTGTTCTGTGAAAAATTATGCCATGGTACTCAAGGGGTATACCATGTTAGTGATAATAACTAATTGCAACTCAACTTTATTAAATGTTGACCTCCATGATGCTCATATCTATTATAAAATGCACAAGCCCTGAAGTGAATTTTTGTCTCATTTTTTAGAGCTGCCTATGGGGAAAAAGATGCTCATTTATATTTTTAATTTTGCTTCTATATGATGTTTAAATGTGTTTTTGGTCGAAAATACCAAATACTTTTGACCAAAATTTTCTTTAGGAAAAATCATTATTTACTGTCATGTATTTAAATACAAACCAATCAAATAATATTGAAACCTAAATTTCTCTGTCATGCTTTCATATGATCCATCAGAATTTGCAAAATATTTGAATCAAAAAATTTGAAATCCCCGGTACCGCAAAAAAAAAAATTGAAAATCTATAAATATTGTCTGAAATATCATGAGATTTGAGTAACTGTGAGATGCCACAAGACGTCATTTAACACACTTCTGCGTTTCAAAGGGAAAATAAAAGTAATTTTTAAATTTGAATTGGGGAATTCTCTCAGCCAAAAAAAAAACTATAACAGAAATTGGATTTAACTTTCCTCCTAAAACAACTAAAAATTACACGTAGAGAAAATGATTTTCAATCGCCAGGCAAGGCAGAACACTGAGAAAAAGACACTAATAAATTGATCCCTATAATTCTGCTAGTCTCCTTCCTGGATAGAATTATGATGCTCACACATAGGAAACAGAAGCACAAGCCTGACGCGCTTCCTGAGTTGAGTAGAGGGACAGAGATCTGGACAGGTCAGTAGGACGTGTCCCACAGAGCAGAGAACTAAAGAGAAGACAGAACATGGAGAAAAACCTCTCAGAGGGCAGAGACTTTGCCTCCAGCATTCAGCTGAATATTGATCACAAAGGAATATAAGGAAATGTCGAAGCTGGAAAAGAAATAACTGAAAGAAGCAGAAAGGACAATCCAAGGATCAACAGAGCCAGGAAAAGTTCACGGCCCCACCAAAGTAGAAACTCTTATAATTCACAGGGCATCCCAGAGTTCTTAGAAATACTGCCTCAGCAGAGTCGACATAGCCCTAGAATAAAAGTGGCTCTGCTCCCATCAGCAAAGCCTAAAAACAATACTTGACAAGCACAAACTATTTCCAAGAAATTTATTTTTTTTCAGAACAACTCAAGGGTGTTTATAGAAATGCACAATATCCACCATATAAAAACGACAAAAATTACAAAATTCACACTGTTTGACATCTAATCAAAAGCTTCTTACAAAGAAAAAGGCAAACATATGACCTACAATAAACAGAAATATCAATGAGTTGGGAACAGCCAAGGATTAAAAATGACAGAAACAGTAAACAAGAACATAAAGATAGTTGTTATAACTCTATCAGGCATATCCCAGAAGGTAGAGAAAAGATGAATCATGTTAACCAGCCATCTAAAATATATTTCCAAAGATAAAAATCAAACTTCCAAAAGAAAAAATATAATATATAATAATATAAAAATATACACTGGATGACATTAATAAGGGATACTGCCCAAACAAAGAGGATTACTGAGCTACAAAACAAATTATTCAAAAATTTAAAAAATCAATACTTACAGAAAAAAAAGATAACTGACATACATAGGGACCTACTATTTACATAATTGATGTCTCTGAAGAGAAAAATCAAAATATTTGAAGAAATGATGGATGCAACTTTTCTGTGTTTGAAAACTACAACCTGTTGTGGGCAGCAGTCATGCATGGCGGCCTGCCCCTTAAAAGGCTTGCTAAGTGTGTGCCTTGTTCTAGAACATTTTCTCTCGTGGGATGAGGAGCCCTTACAGGCTACTGTGCTGATTGCTTTATCTGGGAATATTGTTCCCTGTTTAAGCCTGATGTGTGCTTTGTTCTGCTTAAAATGTGTGTCATAAAATACCTGGTCAACCCCATTGCTCTACCTGTTCATTGGTGGTAGGATGAGATGCTGGTAGCAACACATGCTATTTCTCTTCTCTATGTGAGTGTTCAGCACCTGTGTAAGTCATGCCTTGGTAACCTCGATGCCTGCAATCAGTGCAGTACATAGTGGATTGATATCCTGAGATTGCTCCTGGTGGTAGGAAAACAGGAGTCAGTTGCTAAGAAATGGGCAATTGAACTAAATAGACACTTTACAAAAGAAGAAAAATAAATGGTTAATAAGTCCATGAATAAATGTTCAACATTATTAGCAATTAGGGAGATGCAAATCAAAATTAAACTGAGATTCCATCTAACCCAAATCAAAATGACAATCATCAAAAAGTCAAATAACAATAAATGCTGGTGAGGATGTGGGGAAATTGGAAATCTTCTACACTGTTGGTGGGATTGCAAATAAGTACAGCTGCTATGGAGACAGTGTGGAGATTCCTCAGAAAATTGGGAATGAATCCACCATATGATCCAGCTATACCACTCCTGGGTATCTTTTCAAAGGGACTGAAAGCAGAATGTTATAGTAATATATGCATATCCATGGTTATAGCAGCACAATTCACAGCAGCCAAATTATTGAACCAACCTAGGTGTCCATCAACAGATGAATGGATTGCAAAAGTATGGGATATACACAATGGAATTCTAATCAGCAATAAAGAAGAATTATGTCATTTTTCAAGAAAAAGGATGGACCTGGAGAACATTATGTTAAGTGAGATTAGCCAGTCACAGAAAGTGAAAAGTTAAATTTTTCTCTCATATGCGGAAGCTAGGGAGTAATCAGAATAACAGAGGGACTTCAGATAATGGAGGAGAAACTCCAGTGGAGCCAGGGAGGTGGTCTAGGGGAAGGAGGGGGGAGAGGGAGGATCAATGAAGGAATCACTTCCATTGGCATTATGTACATATGTGAGAATACCAATGCCAATCTCAATATCCTTTATGAGGAATGGCTGGAGTGGGGAGGGAGCTGGGGAAAGCCCACCAAGCGCTGTGTGCATGTAACCCACTATCACTATGAGCTACATTACAATGTGAAACTATACTGCACCAATGTAAATATAAAAAAGTGATGATAATAATAATAAATAAAAAGGGCTGGTAGTGTAGCTTGGAGGTAGAATGACCCTGGGTTTAATCCCCAGTAGCAAAAATAAAAAATAAAAAAAGAAAGGAAAATTACTTAAAACCTGAAAACAGCTGGATGGTGCTGGAGGTAGAGGGTATTATTTTTAGGAGAACAAAAACAAGAGTGGCAGCCAGCCTTTCTGATGGACACAATACAGACAGGAACACAATGGAGTAAGATTAAAGCACTAAGAACACACCTTTCAAGCAAAAGAACAAGCGATACCACACAAAGTTGTTTTTTGAAAGCATGGTGAAATAAATTTAAGAAGTTGAAAACAGAATCAGTGACATGCTCTACATCAAATATTAAAGGCAGTGTTTTAGATACAAGGAATGGTACATGATATAATATGCATTTTATAATAAATGTTATAGTAAAATGCATGAAAAATAGTGCAAAAAACTAGGAGGGGAAAAACATACTGTGTAATGTGTTTAAATTATATGGAAAATATACAATGTAACCTGAATATAGACCATGATAAATTGTAAGTATATACTATGATTCCCAAAGAAAACCCTAAAACATTGAATAAAGAGTAATAGATAATTTACCCACAAAAAATGGAACAATAAAATATTCAAATATTCAAAAACAAGGAAGAAAAAAGAAGAACCAAAAGCAGATATATAAGCAGAAACGAAAGGCAAGATGATAGGTTAAAATAATTTTTTGAGGTACTGGGAATTGAACCCAAAAGTGTTCTACCTCCGAGATACACCCCCAGCCCTATTTTATTTTTTATTTTGAAACAGGGTCATGCTAAGTGGCTGAGGGTCTCACTAAATTGCTGAGGCTGGCCTGGAATCTGAAAACCTTCTCTCTCAGCCTCCCAAGTATAGGGAATACAGGCATGTGCCATCATGTCCTGCTATAAAATCTATTCTTAACAATAATCACACTAAATGTAAATGAACAGAATTCCTTACTTAAAATTCTGAGATTATCAGAGCCAATGAAACACCAAGACCCAACTAAATGCTGCCTTAATCAATAACCACAATACCAACAGAAATATTTAAATATAAGGAAACAAATAGGATGAACATAAAATAATTGAATCCAATACATAACATAACCCTAATCAAAGACATAATGGGGTGACCCAATGAGTATCTATGGTTGACACCCTTTAGGGCCACCCCCGTAATTCCCATCCTCAGCTGTTTACACCCTATGTGATCCCTCTTCCCCTTGAAAGTGGATATGATTTCTGCTTACACCAGTGAATAGAAAATGTCAAAGACACAGAGATTTTTCAGGTATAATTAATAGTCAAGATGGAATCAGTTGATTCTGAGGTGGTCAGAGGCTGATCTTCCTGGATGGCTGTGACCCAGCTGTAGGAGAACTGAGCCCTACCTGGGGAGACACTCCTGGAGAGCTCCACAGAGTAGAGGCCATGTTGGAGAGGCCTGCATGACCTGGAGATGTGGGCAGCCTGTAGGAGCTCTGGGAGACCCCTGGGTGACCCCAGGACTCAGGACAGCCTAGAGCCAACAATGAGTCACACACCAGAGATGGAAAAATAACATAGCACCAACATGACTTCTACCAACAACCTGAATGACCTTGAAAATGTATTCCTCTTCAGAGGAGCCTCCAAATGAGACACATCCTACCCAACCCCTAGATTTCAGCCCTGTTAGACTTTTAATAAAGGATACAGTGCTGGACATGGTGGCGCACGCTTGTAATCCCAGTACTTGGGAGGCTGAGACCATAGTATCTGGGTTCATGGCCAGCCTCAGCTACTTAGTGAGGCCCTCTGCAACTTAGTGAGACTCTGTTTAAAAAGAAAGAATAAAAAGTAGGGCTGGGGGTGTAGCCCAGAGGTAGAATTCCCCTGGGTTCAATCCCTGGTACCGCCAAAAAAAAAAAAAAAAGGATACAGGTCGGCTGGACCCAGGTTCCTTTCACAAAAGTGTGAGACCGTAAGTGGAGTGTTCTATTAAGTTACTAAACTTATGAAAATTTAGAAGAACCAAACAATATTAAAGTATATTTCAGAACAAAACCATCAAGTATTAAGTACATTTATTTCATAATAATTAATTAATTAAGCTTTTCTTTTACAGAGGAGATTGAAATGTTTCCAATATCCATAGTGAAAGAGCTACAGAGAGCCCAGAAAGTGATGCAGTCCTAAAAAGAGAAAGAAAACCTCTCAGTTTTGTGTATACCATGCAGAATGTGCCTTCTGGGGACCTGATTGTCCAAGCAGAGCTCAGAGCTTTCCATTCATCGGATGTAGGGTAACATGGTCCCTCTTTGATCCCACATGTCCTTTGGATTCCAATTCCCTGCAAATATTTATCATGATATGTAAGTGAATGTAGGAGTAGTTTTCCTTTTAATAATATTTATATTCTTATGCATTCTTGTTATCGTATTATCTTTTTTTCTGAATGAGTGATAATTATAATTCACCAAAAGATCTGAAAGGATTAGCACCTTTACAATGAACTTCAAAATACATCAGGGGAAAACTGATAAAACTAAAGGAGAAAAGATTTAAATGCCCACAATTATAGTTGGAGATTTTACCCAAGACAAATGAAGTCACATATCCATACAAAGACTGGATACTCATGATCATAACAATGTTATTTTTAATAACCAATAGCTGTGAACAACTCCAATGTCCATAAGCACGTGAATGCATGAGCAAATATGTTTTATGCCTTCAATAGAAATCTAAGCAACAATAAAAAGAAATAAAACATCAATTCACTCAGCAACACAGATGAATCTCACAATAATTACCATGAGTGGATAAAGTCAGATAAAGAGCTCCTAATGTATGGTTCCATTAATCTAAAATTCTAAAAAGTTCAAATTCATTTAGAGTTACACAAAGTAGATTAATAGTTTGGTATGAAGTGGGAGGAAGGATGGGCAGGGACAGCACCCAAAGGTCTGAGGAACCCGTGTTCCCATGTTCATCCTCGTTATTTTGTGGATGGTTTAATGAATAAATATGTCAAAACTTCCCAAATCATACACTTTAAATATGTGCTGTTTATTATATATCATTTTACCTGTTTTAGGCTATAAAACTTAAATTAGAATGAATTTCATTGTAAAATCAAAATGTACATATAAAAAGGTGATTTATAGTTTCTAATCTATGTACGTGTGTGTGTGTGTGTGTGTGTGTGTGTGTGTGTGTGTGTGTATGTGTGTGTGTGTTTCTAGGAATTGAATCCAGGGGCATTCTACCTCTGAGCTACAACTCCAGTCCTTTTTATTTTTTGTGTTGAGACAGGGTCTTACTAGGTTACTGAGAGTCTCACTACGTGGCTGAGGCTGTCCTTGAACCTGCGATCCTCCTGTCTCCCAAGTACATGGATTATAGGCATGTACCATCACACCCGGCTCAATGTACATATAGCTTGTTAAAATACTGTAGTTTGAAGGGGAAAAATTTAAATGGTGAAAATAAAACCACCAAAACTATAATAAATGAAGTAGCAGATACAATTCTCTGACAGTATTTCCAGTAACCTCTTCAGTTCATTTTTTTTCTACTAGGAACAATAGAAAGACAAATTTTAAAAAATTCCCACCCTGTCTCTCAAGACATTCTGCAATGCCTTGTTTTCCAAAATTGTAATAGCTACAATATTTTCTTTACTTTGACAAGAATATGACTTCCACACATAAGGTCTAAAACCATCCCCTCCCTGCTCAAATATATTGAAAGGATTACAAGTGATTAAAAGCATTCATAACAAATCAAATTTTACATTGCCTTACTCCATAAATGCTGTCCTGAGTTATACTTAACAATGAATAACATACAAATCTTCCACTTAACAAGAATTTGTGTGACAACTCTCAAGGGAGAATTTATGGAAAGGGACGGAGTGACCCCTGCTTCTGCGGTGACAGAGGGCCTGGCTCATGGTAGGGTCTCTACATCTGTCCTGATCACTGCAGAGCCTTGAAGATGGTCAAGATAAAGGTGGCCGGTGGTAGTTTTACTGTTTTACCTGGTACAAGTGTAAGGAGAAGCATATTAAATATCATTCATCTTTTCTTCTATGAAGGAGATTGGAATGTTTCCAGTATCCGTAGTGGAAGAGCTACAGAGTGCCCAGAAAGGGATACAACCCTAAAAAAGAGAAAGAAAACTTCTCAGCTGTGTGAGTTCCAGGTAGAATGTTCCTTCAGAGGACATGATTCTCCTAGCAGAACTCAGAGCCCCTCTTTATTCCACATGCTCTTTGAATTCCAATTCCCTGCAAATATTTATCATGATATGTAAATAGCAGAGTAGTATTTTCCATTTTAATAATATTTACATGCTGGGTGTGGTGGCACATGCTTGTAATCCCAGTACTTGGGAGGCTGAGACCAGAGGATCCAGGTTGGCAGCCAGCCTCAGCTACTTAGTGAGGCCCTCCGCAACTTGGTGAGACCCTGTTTCAAAATAAAGAATAAAAAAATAGGGCTAAGGGTGAAGCCCGGAGGTAGAATGCCCCTGGGTTCAATTCCCGGTACTGCCAAAAAATAAAAATAAATTAATAATATTTACATGCTTATACATTATTTTTTTTACTATATTATCTTTTTTCTGAATGGGTGTGAAGATAAAGTATTTTACAATTGTCATTATTGAAAGAGGAAACATCAGAAAAAAATAAGTTCTTTTTCTTTCCCAGTGATGATTTTAGTTTTAAAAAAAAACTAGTAATATTTCACATCTTTATTTTTTATATTTTATACACTGCACTGTATAAAAATGAAAGCAAAATCAATACATTGGACACTATGATAGATTATTTTGTGTTTAAGATAATGTAGAAATCATTGCCCCTTACGATGTTGATGTTCATTATTCCTAATTTGTCTTTATCAGGTCCTTTAGATTCTTAGGCTTTTCTACTATCTTATTCCTGAGACATGTGAGTCTTCAATAGATACTCTATTTTGGCTATTTTGGTTATTCTCTGGCCAAAAGGAAGATTAAAATACACACCTTAAAATATGTATTGCTATGTAGAGGTTAGTATGTGGTATTCATAGTCATGTGTTGAAATTTTGTCATAGGCTTATTCTAAACTAATCACCATTCGTGCTCCTGTAAGTTTTGGAAAATGCCAGAAGCCCCAGTTGCTTAGTTGGTGGACTGGTGAACTTGATCACAATCAGTTGTGAGAGTGATATATCCCGCCGGGCGTGGTGGCGCACGCTTGTAATCCCAGTACTATGGGAGGCGGAGATCGGAGGATCCGGGTTCGCGGCCAGCCTCAGCTCTCTCGTTCTCTCTCTCCCTGTCTCTCTCTCTCTCTCTTTCTCTGTGTCTCTCTCTCTCTACTTAGTGAGGCCCTCCGCAACTTCGTGAGACCCGGTTTCAAAATAAAGTATAAAAAATAGTGCCGGGGGCGTAGCGCGGAGGTAGACCACCCCTGCATTCAATCCCCAGTACCGAAAAAAAAAAAGAGTGATATATCCCTTCTCTAAGCAACTGACCACCACTAACACTGGATCTCGTGGGCTATACTGTTCATTTGGTCTCACTTAAGAACAACATAGCTAGATTCAATTGTTTAATAGAACACTGCCCAGTTTCAGAGTCAATGCCTCTTAGGTTTTCTAGCAAAGACCTTGTTATAGTTAGATATTAGATATAAAATGTCCCCTAAAGAGCTTATTTATTAATATTCAGGGTTGATACAATGGAGTCATGAGGATTTTAATCCCAGCAATGGTTGAATCCATTGTGATGGATTTCCCTGGGTGGTACCCAGTAGACCAGTAGACCAGTAGACCAGTATGCTGTGGTGGCTGGAGGTAGTGGATCCCTGGGGGTGTGGCCTTGGAGATTACATATGCTTCCTCCTTCTGTTCTCTCTTGCTTCCAGCCTCCATGACATGAGCACAACCCAAGTGTTCTCCCTCTGTCCACTTCCTGATGCCATGCCCTGAGATCTGCGGTCCCCAGCCTCACATGGACTGAACCTGAAACCGTAAGAAAATAAAAACCGTAAGAAAATTCTTCTAAGTTATGTGGTCAGTCTTTTAGATTATAGCTACAAGAATTCTGACTGGAACAGAAAATGGTACCAGGGAAGTGGGATTGCTGCTGTATCTAAGCTGACCATGTGGATTGTGACTCTTTGGAACTGGTTTCTGAGAGGAAATTGGAAAGACCAGAATGTGGCTAGAAAGGCAGATGATAGAGACTGTGCTCAGGAGATTATGGGGGGCAAAGATGATACCATAGGGAAACAGAGTAGAGTCCACGTGTGTTACACTTTGGCAAACAACTTATTCACATTCTGCTCATGTTCTGAAACTTTGTGTGAGGCCAAATTTAAAGACAATGAGCTGATTAAATTGGCTGCAGAAATTTCAAAACAGCAAAATATCCAAACTGCATTGTGGATATTGATGTCTGCATTCAGTGAATTGTACACCAAATTGTGGTAGTGGGAAGTAAAACAGAGAGACTTGATAGATTTGCAGTTTGGCTGGAAAGGCATATATAAAGCTGGGGCTCAGAGAGATGATGTTGTGGAAGAAAGTAAGATGACTGAAAGGGAGGAGGAAGTAGTGGCCATGATGGGGGCGGCAAATGGAGTTGGGACCAGTGGACACCTGGATGCAGCAGACCCAGGAGCTGTGATCAAAAAGGCCCCAGCAGCAATGATTAAGGAGGGCATGATGACCTTTTCTGTTGGCACAGTCTATCTCAGAGCCAACATACAACAACATACAACATGTAACATACAACATACAACATACAACAACAAAGGGGGCTATGGAGGCTTCCCCCCAGATTTCAAAGAAAGGCTCTTTAGGGGTAAGGGGAGGAATGTTATAGTTATATATAAAACAGATATAGATATGTTAGGTATAAAATAGTTAGATACAGATATATTTAGGTATAAAATATCCCCTAAAGAGCATATTTATTAATATTCAGGGTTGATATAGTGGAGTCATGAGGGTTGTAATCCCAGCAGTGGATAAATCCACTGTAATGGATTTACCTGGATGGTACTTGGTAGACCAGTATGGTATGAATGGAGGAGGTGGATCCCTGGAGGTGGATCCCTGTGCAGCCCTGGAGATTCTATATGGTTCCTCCTCCCCTTGCTTCCTGCTGCCATGCCCTGAGAGCCAAGATCTTCAGCCTTACATGGACTGAACCCAAAACTGTAAGAAAATAAAACTTCTTTCCTGTATGTTACATGGTCAATCTTTTAGATTATAGCTGCAAGAATACTGACTAGAATAGACAGACCTTAAAACTGCTTGACAGTGGAAACAAAATGCTGTGTTTAGTGAAATAAAAAGCGTCATAAACATTGATATATGCAAGTCTTGCTTTTGGATCCAAAATCAGTCTGGAATTTTTTTTTTTCATAAACAGAGTCAGGCTGGGTTGCTGAGAGTCTCGCCACATTGGTGAGGCTGTCCTTGAACCTGCCATCCTCCTGTCTCAGCCTTGCAAATACTAAAATTACATGCACGTGCCATCACATCTGGCTTCTTTAAAGTATTAAATACATTTGTTTGCCAGTTATTATGTTTTCATAATATTAAGTTTATACATGTTTATCAAGGATCTGAACTCTTTTTTTTTTAACAGTACTGGGGATTGAACCCAGAGACATTTACCTCCATCTATACCCCCAGTCCTTTTTATACTTTTTTATTTTGAAACAGGGTTTCTCTAAGTTGCTGAGGGCCTTGGGCCTTGTTAAGTTTCTCAGCCTGATCTCAAACCTGTTATCCTCCTGTCTCAGCTTCCCAAGTCCTGGGATGAGAGGTGTGTGCCACTACGTCTGGCCAAGCATCTAGACTCTTTAAAATAGCCTGTTAAAAACAATAAAAGTCCCTCCGGAAGAAAATTAGAATAGGTCCAAATGTCATTCACTCATCACTATATATTAGAAGCCAAATTGAATTTTTCTCTGCTAGAAGATTATGATTTATTATTAATAAGACAAGAGAAATTTAAAAAGCAATTTAATGTAAAGATCTCCAAGTCATCTACATCAGTAAAAACAAACTTGATCTTCAGAACAATAGTTTTTGATAGACAGGCATAATTTGTCTCAATTTATAGATGAAGAAACCAAGGTTACATGAGCTGTCTAGGTACAAAACTCAACCAATCAATCATCATTCTGCCTGTGAGTTCTTCCTGTTATTCTTCTCACTAAATTCACTTCTCTAGCACTCTATAGGCACCAGTCCAGGCAGTAACCTCACACTGCTATCAAATTAAACAGTGTAGTGCCTTTGACTTCAGCTAGCCTATCCATGAGCACTGCTAAAATATACGGAATGCATTGAAATCTCATATGAATGGGAAATGCATATGTACACATATTTAGAGTGAGGTTGTGGTTTTTTTACTATCTTGATCTTTGTGAAAAGGTATCCCACTTGGCTATATAGCAAACTATTCCTTCTGTGCTTTTAAAGTGTAAAATAGGGTAGATTAAAGGTTCAGACTTAAAGAGAAGTATGATTGATGACTCGCTCCACCCCTCTTCCATCCAATCTTACCATGAACACTTTAAATATCAGAAGATGAAAGTGCATGCCATATAAGTTAAGGATATTTTAGATGAGAAAAAAGGTTAGGTTCAATAACTCAGAAACATTGAAATATATTTCTTTCTATATTTCCCAGATCACAAAACTCAGCATTTCTTTTGTGTGATGTTTTCTACTATGTAAAATGTATTTCCCCCCAAAAAACCAAAATAAACCTAGCAAGCAATAGAATAGAGAGAATAAAATGCAATGTATCTACAAAACTGCAGTGTATATTTTTTTTTTTTTTTTTTGCGGTACCCGGGATTGAACCCAGAGGCGTTCTACCTCCACGCTACGCCCCCGGCCCTGTTTTTTATCCTTTACTGAAACCGGGTCTCACTAAGTTGCAGAGGCCTCACTAAGTAGCTGAGGCTGGCCGCGAACCCAGATCCTCCGGTCTCCGTCTCCCAAGTACTGGGATTACAAGCGTGCGCCACCACGCCCGGCTCCAGTGTATATTTTTAAGGAGTGCTTCTATAGTGTGCCTAACTCTAAGACTCTTACAACTGAGAAAAAGTAGAAATTCTTTGCACTACCAGTGAACAAAAAGATAATACATTGATGTGTTACTGATCAACATGTGGTCTGTAAGGGAAGGAATGGACTGAGTTGGTCGGTTCCTCTTAGGTTTTCTCCTGAGCGTTATTACATCTTTAGTAATGAATGAAATAGCAAAACAAAGATGGAGAGAAGAAAGAAAACAACATTGTTTAAGCACTTACCATGTTTGAGGAACTTGGCTATGAGGTTTAACGTTTCTTTAGATTTAATTTTCTCAAATAACTCTAGGGGTTATAATTGGACCTCTTTTTCTGATGCTTTTATTCAAGGCTTGGCTAGGTTGCCTCTTTTCAGACCTTATTGAAATACTAAATGGCAAAACACTGAGGCAGGCATCGAGGTGAAAGTTGTCTGATAAACACTATGCATGGGAAGAGAATATGGTTACAATCAGAGCCTAAAATCACTAACAGCACTCAAAATCTCATTAAGTTGGTAGAAATGTTATATGAGACACACAAAAACTTATCTCTGCTGATGGTCTTTTTTTTAATTGGTGCATTGTAATCATACATCTTGTTGAAGTTCAGGGAGATAGAAGCA
Organism: Glis glis; assembly: GCA_004027185.1. NCBI lineage: Eukaryota > Metazoa > Chordata > Mammalia > Rodentia > Gliridae > Glis > Glis glis. The sequence continues at coordinate 59,705 of PVJS01000230.1, forward strand.
TACATGCACACAGTACTCATTGAGCCCTCCCCCAGTTTCCACCCTATTCCCTCCCCCCTCCTTCCTGTGTTCAGCACAGCGGTTGGCTTTGATAAGTTTGTGTATGTACATCATTGAGGTGTTTCCCTCCTCCCATCTCCCTCAGTTAGGTCCCATTCTTCACTCAACTAAGGATTCTCCTACTATGTCCCAATTTCTCCCTAGCTTCCGCATATGAGAGAGAACATCTGACTTTTCACTTTTTGTGACTGACTAATCTTGCTTAGCATAATGCTTTCCAGTTCCATCCATTTCCCTATAAATGACATAATTTTGTTCTTCTTTATGGCTGAGTAGAATTCCATTGTGTGTATACCCCATAGTTTTGTAAGCCATTCATCTGTTGATGGATATCCCAGCTGGTTCCATACTTTGACAATTGTGGATTGTGCAGCTATAAACATAGTCATGCATGCATTACTCTGGTAGTTTGGTTTCCATTCTTTTGGGTAGATATCCAGGAGTGGTATAGCTGGGTCATAGGTTTGAGAGTCTTTAAAAATCTACAAAAGTAAATTTTTGCCATTGAGTGATAATTAGAACATTAGACAAGCCAGATATTTTGGATCTTCAGTTTTTTAAATATATACTTTTACTGTTGTATTTTACTTATATATCTTAGTAACATCAAATTCATACAAATAGATATGCACACAGGTTCTTGGTGTGATGCCCTTCAGGTCCCATCACGCTACCCACCTTTCCCTATAACATAACAGCAAGATTGGTAGTGATATTTTCAAACATGGGCACTGCATAATTTTTCCCTTTCTCCTCCCCACGTCCCTCCCCCAATCCCCTTTTAGTAGTCCCCTGGTCACTCTTCCCAATGGTTGTTTCCTACTGGAGGTTTTTTGTTGAGGTAGTGGTACTTTCTTTTCTTCCCAATTCAAAGTTAGGTAAAAATTATGTGTGACACAAAGCCTGGGAAAAGGAAAGCAAGTGATTAAAACTGCTTAGAGACTACTCAAACTGCTGATTGGTACAAGAGGCCTAACAAGACGGGTGACAAAACTGCTTGGGGACCAATAAGCCCTGCATGGCTGCTTCCCTTAGACAGGTGGCTGCGGATTTCTTGCACTATAAATTACGGAAACAGTTGGAGCTCACCTTCCCACGTCAGCTCTGCTGTCACAGCCCTGACAAGGTGAGTTGTGTGCTGACTCACTTTCGGCAGCTGCTCACGGGCACAGTTTTCCTATCAGATGCTTCGTTCAAACAAAATGCATTTATATCGCTACTGAGCGGTAACCGCTGGACTACTTTTTCCAGTAGTCCAGGGTGTGTTTGCATGTGTTTTAAGAGAGAGGTTATGGTTTGGTGTAATATTGAGAGTCAAGGCCAAACCAATTAGATGACTAATAAAATTTAACCATGAACAAAATGTTGTGATTTAAGTCATTATTATCTAACAGTAGTTAAGTCCTCCGGTTTCATCATTAAGCTTTCATGATTTTAGAGACTTAGAACAGTTAAGGGTTTATGCATGTATGCATGTTTTGTATTTATGCATGCCACAAGCTTTTCTAATCATAAGCAAATCTAGACATAAATATATTGGTTTTTTGGTAGGTCATGTTTACTTGGTTCTTAGCTTCTCCTATGTTGTTGGAAGGTACAAATTTAAACCTATTTAAAACTGGCTCTCTCCTGGATAGACCGTATGTCTTTGAAACTTCATTTCCTTATCTGTGATGTGATAACACCTAATTCACAACAGTTTGTTAAACTAGATTGGTAGATGTGAACCCCAAATATACTGAGTCCTCATTTACATATGAAGAGAGTGTATAAACACTATCAAGTGAAACAAAGCTGCTAAACATACATAGTGTAGCTTCTGTCACACAGCAAGTGTTCAATAAATGGGTGCAGCCCAGTGTGGTGGTGCACATCTGTAATTTCAGTACTTGGGAGACTGATACAGAAGGATTTCAGGTTCAAGGCCAGCCTCAGAAAATTAGTGAGACCCTTAGCAACTTAGTGAGACCCTATTTCAAAATAAAAAACTAAAAAATAGCTGGGGATCTCACTCAGAGGTAAAAAACAAACAAACAAACAAAACCTTGGGTTCAATCCCCAGTACCAAAAAAGTAAAAATTAAAAAAAATGAGTTCAATAATAACAATGATCATGCTGATTTTATGTTTCCATCAGTAGGCACTTAATATCTACTCAAATAAATATAGGATAAATCTTAAAATCATATAATGCTTTTTTTTGTGGCAGTACCGGGGATTGAACCCAGGGACATTCTACCTCCAAGCTACACCCCCAGCCCTATTTTTTATTCTTTATTTTGAAACAGGGTCTCACTGAGTGTGGAGGGCCTCACAAATTGCTGAGGCTGGCTGCGAACACGGATCTTCCTGTCTCAGCCTCCCAAGTACTGGGATTACAAACACTTGCCACCACGCCTGGCTCATATAATGCTTTTTAAAACATTTGTTAGCCTGATTATTAACATAAATTTAGTGAAACTGCAGTAAAACTTCAAGTGAGCTGGAAGATGGGTAGAAACAACTTAGAGAATCAGTGGTGGAGTGTCTCGTGAGTGAACTTAAGCTCTCCCTGAAAGTTTCAGCTGAGTTCCTGCAGGGAGGGGTTGGGGAGCAGTCATCTCCAAGAGCCAAGTAGGAGAATCAGTCAGGTGCGAAGGGAAAATTACTTCCTTCTGATTAGAAACAGAGAGCCATGGGGATTTGTTCTGCTGATGAGCAGACATGTAACATAATGGAGATCTTTTTTTCTTTCTGTTCTGCCTGAAGAGAGAGAAACAGAAAAAGTCTTAAAACGAAGAGTACGAGGAAATAGAGCAAGGACTTTCTAGATGATTAGGAAAACCAGGAAAGCAAAAAGGATACCATCTCCCTAGTAGACTTAGGGGACTGGATGGAGGAAACCCACTAGCAGAAAATGCCCTCATAAATTCTTTCACACCCAGTTACCTTGGAATCCCCAAGTTGCTGTTACATAAATGACTTGAAAGGTGGTTTTGGTCTGAACTTATCTCCTAGATGCAGCACGGTGCTATGGGAAAGGAAATAGCTTTGGATCCAGGCAGACCAGGGTTGATACCACAGTCAGGTCCTTTATTGATAACCATGTACAAATGATTTAACTTCGTGAGGTCCTCCTGATTTTTGTTTGCTTCTTTTTAGTAAAAAGTGAACATAACATCCCACAAGTATTATAGTGTAATCAAATAAAATCACAATGTATATAAATACTTGGTTTTAGAAAATACTTTGAAGATGCTAATCATAATCCAACACCTAAGATTATTCCTCCCTTATCTCTTCTACTGATTCATGTTTCCCCAGTCTTCTCATGAGAGTCCTCTTGCTCTTTTATCAAGCAACATTTATTCTTCCTAGTCAATACCAACTTGCCCTATGTTTTCAATACAAATAACTAACCATGCCTAGCTGCAGAGATGTTTCCTATGCTTTTACATCTGTCCCATAGCATCTAACTAAATTACTTTCTCCACTTGTGTCTCCTGGAAACATATGTGACTCAACATGTCCCAAGTTGACATCAGATCATCACTTGAACTCTTCTTAAATCCAGTAATCTCCAGTTCAATGTATGACACTAGTACACACTGTTTCCAAATGTATAGCCCAGAGACTGGATTCCTTATTTATCAATTTCAATTTGGTGAAAATTAATACATAAACTTTGCTCTTAAAAATATTTAAAAGCCCACTTCCACTGGGCATGGTGGCATATACCTGTAATCTTAGTACTTGGGATGCTGAGAGAAGTTTGAAGCCAGACTCAGCAACTTAGTGAGGCCTTGTTTCAAAATAAAAAATAAAATAGGGTTGCGGGTATAGCTCAGCCGTAGAATTCCCCAGAATTCAGTTCTTAGCACCACATACACACACAGCCTATTTCCAATTTCTTTGATTCTGTCCACAACATCAACACCTGCACTAATTTCTTAGTCATTTTGTCTTTAAACTCTTCTGTCTCCAATGTATCATCAAAATTTATCCTGGGCTTTTTGGAAGTCAACCCTTTCAAAAGCAGACACAAGAAAACTACAAAAAAGAAAAAGATGAAACAGTGAAAGGCTCTGTATAACCTAGAATTAGAAAGAAATGGTATGTCGTTTTGTTAGATTATAATACAATCAGCACTATACATTTGTGTAAGTTCTTATATTTCTGGTCAAGTGGGAAGTATAACGATCTATGAAGCATTGATGCATATGAAGTAATAGGAAATATCGCAGCCTTCCCTGAAAGCCTGGATCCCTGTCTCTTCACTTGTACTTTCCTGGAAGAATTATAGCCATCAGTACAAACTCACTCATCACCCCTAGTTTTTGTAAGAAACTGGTAGGGATATTTACCCACCATCTTTCTCCTTTTTTATGAAGTAGCTTTTCCTGTTGTCACTAAAGCAAATTTGGCATTTGCTATGTTAAGGAAAAAACAGTCCTCGTGTGCATATTGATAATCTGCCATGTGCAAATTATAAATTTAGTTTTTGCTATTCAGGATATTTGTGCAAAAGTTATGTTTTTTCATGATTAAATTTTCAACTTTAAAAAATAATCTGCCTGTATTGTCAACTAAATATGTTTTCCCTAAAATAAAAATAATACAATATAATGATGTATTCCTTCTGATCCTGCAACTCCCTCTCCTACTGTTCTCTTCTTTCAATTTTAAATGCTGGTGAGGTATAGCCAACCCATGTAGCGTGCACTCCTGCCCATTTCTTTACTCAGACTCATAATTCCATAATTGATGAGGCAACCACTCTTTACAAAACACTACATCTAACATCTCTATAGACTTTAATTCACCAAATCAATTTATCTTGTGCCAGTTCTCATCTTACTTTACTTTTCTGTAAGCATTGAGTATTCTATCCCACTTCTTTAAAATATTGTGGAGAAGGGCTGGAGATATATCTCAGTGGTACAGCGCTTTCCTAGTATGTGTGAAGCACTGGGTTCCATTCCTAGCATCACAACACAACGACAACAACAAAAATATTGTGGACAATCACCATTTTACCTTAGGCTTTGATTTACTCATTTTGAAAAATTTTTATTGTAATGAAATATGCATAAAATTTATCATTTTAACATTTGTAAATCTACAACTCATGGGCATTAAACATATTCACAATATTATGTACCTATCACCACCATTATACCCCCAGTTTTTCATCATCTCAAGCATAAGCCCTTACCATTAAATAATAATTCTCCTTTCTATCTTCCCTGTACCTCATTGTAGACTTTATTCTGCTTTCTATGATATTTTTTCTATTTTAAGGACCTCATGTAAGTAGAACAATACACTATCTGTACTTCCACCTTATTTCTTTTTATTATAACTTTTAATTCACAAATAAAAATTGTGTATGTAAATCCTACACAGCATGATGTTTCAAAATATGTATACATTGTGGAAAGGCCAAATCAAGTTTATTAACACATGTATTTAAGTTACTCTTCAAGTCTGAGTTCCAGGTAACATTATTGAAATGTTCAGTCTACCAACCCTGCATACATGTGGTACCATGGACTTGTTGATTGTGAGGACTACTTGAGTCATGGTTTCTACTACTTGTCACCAAAAATATCTTGAGATATTAATTTAAATAAACATTTTATATCTCTCTTCTGCCTAATTATTGCCTGGTTAAAGCCATTTCATTTGATTATTTTAATTGTGACTTTTTCCCCAGTGGCCTGGAACAGAAGTCATGAAGTAAAATTTGGCTTTTTTCTATCCCACCTCCTGGATAGCCTACTGCATGCCAGGCCTGTGTGGCTTCCTCTTAAACATTCCTAAAATGGCTGCATTCCAAAATGCTGCCTGTCTCTTAGAAGTCCGCTTTTGTACCTGCTGAAATGAGAGAAATCCTTCTAGATATACAACCTATTCAGTTCTGTTCATCTTGACCCCAGCTCATACAATGCTTTGAGTCTGCTCTTTTAGTATCTCTGATACAATACCATATTTAAAGTTTCTCTTTATTTCCAGCGACTCAACTAGAGCAGTGTTAGTAGAAATAGTGGCATAATGTTGACAGTCAGATAAATGACAGGATCCCGCTATCCAAACCCTTCATGTGACTGTTGGTTCCATCAAACAAAACTGTCTTGTCTCTCCTGCTGCTCTGATGCCTCTGAAACACTTCTGTCTTAGTCCTGGGGCTCTGTGCTCTTCTGCCTATGCTGTGGATTTCTTAAATGGAGGAACAAAGTCCTACTGCTATTTTGCATGACATGCCAGGCTAGTGTCCACATGACATATCAATTGAGTACTTTGAATATTAAATGATAGTGAAAATCAGGAACTGTATAAATATAACTATATATAACATATATATAGTTTAGTGAAAATTATATATATGACATATATATATATATATGAAAATCAGGGACAACATATATGCATAACTATATATAATACATAGTTGAATCTATATACAGTTGAATTAAAATTATATATATATAACATATATAGTTGAATATATATATAGCTGAATGAAAATTAAGGAATATATATATGTGTGTGTGTGTATATATATATATATGTATTTCTATTGCTGAGTCTCACATTGTCACAAATTCCAATGCTTAAAGCATCATTTACAATCTCATATTTCCTGCATATCAGAAGTACAGCCTGGTGTGGTTGGGTTTTCTCCTAAGGGTGTTGCCAGCATAAAGTTAATGTATTAGCTAAAAATATTGTTATCCTCTGGGGCTCTGGGTCCTCTTCTAAGCACAATGATTTTTCTTAGACTTTATTTCCCTTTCATACCTTCCACATTTACCTTTTCATCTTCAAATGCACCAATCACCCTCAATTTTTTTTCTGCTTTTAATGGTCCTGTGATTACATTGGGCCCACTGGGATAACTAAGATAATATTCTTATCTCAAAAACTTCCAATTAGTAACCATAATTATATTCCTAGAATTCCCTTTTTTAGGTAACATAACATATCCACAGACATAACATCAGGAGACAAGTTCATGGACAAGAGTCTGTCAACCTCAATGTGTGTGTGTGTGTGTGTGTGTGTGTGTGTGTGTGTGTATGTGGTACAGGGGTGTTGTACCTCTGAGATAAACCCTAGAACTTTTATTTTTTATTTTGAAACAGGTCTCGCTAAGTTACTGAAAGTCTCACTAAGTTGCTAAGGCTGGTTCAAACCTGCCATCCTTCTTTCTCAGCCTCCTGAATACTAGGATAACAGGAATGCACCATGCCAGTTGGCTTATATAAGAGATATATTGATCAAACACAACAGGATACAAAATATATTACATTATGATCACAAATGTGTGAAAAAAAAAGCAGGCAGAGTCAGGAATAATTACTCCAAAATATATTAAAATGTATGTAAATGAACTTTTTTTATATTTATAAATTACTTTGGTCATATTGTTTACAAAATAAGATTCATAAAAACTAACATAAAATTTATACAAACTAACAATACATACAAACTAACATACAGTTGTATAGTTGCAATAAAAATGCAACTAAATTTTTATTAAATTTTTATTAATAGCAAAGTATAAATTTCTAACTTCATTACCAATGGTTGCAATTTTTTATTTAGAAAAGCTTACTGGGTTATGTTTCATTACATTTGGTAATGATAAATTAACAATTTGTCAGAATCATCAAGTCAAATACCTAATTTGTGCAGCTGAAGCATAAGGTTAAAAACAAAATAAAACATTATTATTGTGCTAATGTGAGAAATTCAGTCTTGTATTGACTCATCATTTGCACCCTGGGAAGAAAATGGGAGATAGCATGATAAGGTCAAAGTTGACTGAGGATAGGAACAGTCAACCTTCATTCTAAACCTAAAATAATGAAGTAAGTTTTCCAACTAAGCAAGCAATTATATTAGGTGAAAGGTAATTCCAACAACTATTGTGTAGAGATACTGACTTATTTTTCTCAGCTTTCATCTCTATTTTAAATGTTTAGTCTTGCTAATAACCAATAGAAAGTATTATGCAAATCACCAGATTAATCTGGAAATTGTCAAAATGAAACATATGATTAAAGATGGCACGAAATAGCCTAGTAATGCAGGGTAAAATATTAAATTGCTTTCAATAGAGTGTAGATTAACCACTGTCCAAAGACAAATACATTTGAAGTACGGCTTTCATTTTAACTGCTAAATCATGAATTATTTTGAGATTTATTAATTTGAGTTGGATCACACTCAGTAAAGTTGTGAACTGATTTCACATGGTAAATATCTCTCAAACTACATGTGAATAAACAAATAGCCTTTGGGAGGTGTGTGCCAGCATGTCTATGAACAGATTTTTCAATACTTTGTTTTTAAAATACCATATTTTTTATTTTTTATATTTTACTTTTTATTTATTGGTGCATTGTAATCATACATCTTGATTAGTTTTAGGATGGTAGAAGTATACATGCACACATATGCTTTCGACATTTTTCCCCTTTCTCTCCCACCTTCCTGTATCTAAATGCATTCTCTGGCTTTGTGTTAAAGTAATGCAAATGCCCTTCCATGTGGCTAAGGATGAAAAGATCGCACTGGATCATGATGGATGAGATTTATTTTCTAAGCTGTTGGGAGCTGTGAAGCAAATTGAGGGAGATGACAAGGGTTGATACTTTTTGATGTAACTGGAGATAATCAAGATTATTTTTATTCATTATTTACACATTACTCCTATGAATCCAATGACACTCAAACGAGTCTATCCATTTTAGAGCAATCTAGTTCTCTGACTGTCAGATTGAAACAATCACATGTTATTAAAAAATAAAAGAAATTGTGTGAAATTGACATATTCATTTTAATATGTAATGATTTAAAATATTATGCAATATTACTTTTATTATAACTATAAACATAGAATTTCTGGATATATTATTGTCTCGTCTACATAATGTGACTGCTTTATTTACATTTATAAGATGCCCTTTATCCTTATCTTATGATAAGCATAGATAAAAATAGACTAAAACCATAGTCTTTGGTTTTAGTGAAATGGAATGTGAAATTTATTTGTCAGGTGATAATTTTTCAGCTTTAAAAATTTATCTTTACTCAAATTTGTCTACCAACTAAATAAAATTCTTTCTCATTTTAAAACTCCAGTTAAAAGGTTGGCAATAAGAAAAACCAACTCTTTTACTAAGAAAGTGCTGTTGAGAAACTGTGAGAAAAAATAGGGGAAACATATATAGATAAAAATGGCAGCAATATGATTAAACACTGGGATGATCAACTACAATTAAGAAAACTATTGAAGTCGTATAATTGAATAAAACAAAAAGTAATAATGCATTTTTGTAGATAGGTTAAGAATACACTATCAAAAATAACAGTTATGATTACCTTTGCTCAGAATTATTTTGGCTATAAGTCTTCTTCAACTCTTGATCTATCTTTCCTGTGATGCGTATACAGTTCAGAAGAAGAGAATATCAAAATATTGTCAACATTTTAGTTTTCTTTTTCACCTGTATATTTATTATTTATCATATGTTAAAAACTTTCCATATGCTATGTGCTTAGAATAGGGAGAACTAGAATGTGGGAGCCATTGGAATATGGAATCAGATAAATAATCATATAAATATGTGAAGGGATATAAAATGTTGAGAGTGAAGAAAATATACTAAGTTTATAAGTAGCATCTAACTGCTTAGAGTGGTCTGGTGACATTAACTATATATGTGATTGCAAATATGATTAAGCAAATGGATATGTGATGAAAATATCGCATATTAGATTCTTCACAAGAGAAAGCAATATTTGGAATGCCTGAAAAATGTATGATACTTTCTTTTCTGACAAGAGGAAAACAGCATTTTTATTAATATGTTTTCTTACAAGTAAACAGAAGCTACTCTGTCTAGGTACAGACCATTACTTACATTTATTTATTTATTTATTTATTTACTTACTTACTTATCTATTTGGTGCTAGGGATTGAGCTCAGGGGCATTATACCTCTGAGCTACACCCCCAGCTCTGTTTTATTACTTATTTTTAAACAGGGTCTCACTAATTTGAGAAGGGCCTCACTAAGTTGCTATGTCTGGCCTCGAAACTATGATCCTCCTGTCTCAGCCTCCCAAGTACTGAGATTACAGGCATGCATCACCACACCAGGCTATGGTAATTTACATGCTGAAGCAAAATTATTAAGCAAAAACAGTGTGCTATTTACCCAAATATACAATTTTGTCTTTGCCCAAATATATAATTTTAACATATTTGTATCCTGAGCATCTTGAATCCCACCATTTCCCCAAATTAGATTACTAAGTTATTAAAAGAATATAATACATTCAAATATATTTGTTTTAAATATAGACAGTAAAATCTACACCTTTACCTATTTAAGGTTTCAGTGAACACTTTCAAAATAAAATTTAAAATATATTTTTCATAAATCTTAAGAGAAATTAAAATTGATGTCCCTTCGGTCTCTTTTATAATATCCTGGAAATAGGAAATTTACAAGAGCAGAGCAGGAGGACAGAAGGATAGTGGAAGCTGCTTGAATCCATATAAGTGGGGCCAAAAAGCTAAAATAATTAATAAACTGAGGATTTAATAGGAGAAGTGAACAATTAAGGACAAAGTAAGTATAAAAATAGAATGATTCTTCTGGAATAAAGTATGTCAAGTGTTTAGTAACTATATCTGGGATGTGGTAAGACAATTAAATGAGGGAGGCAGGAAAGTTGGCAAGTAATGCATTATAATTATCAATCAATAAGTGTAATGAATACATTGATCAAAGTCTAAATATCTCTTGAATTAAGTAAGAGGCATAATGGAGCTATAATTACTAGTATTGGTGGAATCGCAGAACAATTTCTTCAAGGTCAATCATAATATTGAAATAGGACAATGTTGGGCAAAGATCCCAATTAAAGACATTTGTATATCTGAGATAAAGGTTGCTGAAAGACAGCTGAGTAAAAGATAAGAATTTTCCATGTTTCACAGATACTGGGGTTCTAATTACCAATGATTTACATTGGAATTAAAACATAACTAAGGGGCAAAAAAGTCCATAATTTGAGGGGAAGAAGCCATAGAATAGTTATACTTATTAGAATAATTACATATGTATATATGTATAGAATTGAAGCCAGGACTGTTCTACCTCCAAGCTATACCCTTAGCCCTTTTATTTTTTTTGTATTGAAACATGGTCTTGCAAGGTTGCTGGGAGTCTTACTAAGTTGCTAAGGCTGGTTTCAAACCTGCAATGCTCCTATCTCAGCCTCCCAGCCTCCCAAGTACTGGGATTTAAAGCGTGTGCCAAAATGCCTGGTTCTGTATGTTATATTATTACAAATGCACATACACACACACACACACACACACACACACACACACACACACACACACACACACACACACATGAATATATATATATACATACATACATATATAAGTTTGGTGAGAAAAATATATATACTTGTATGTATTGAAAAATATGAGCTGGGCATGTTACACAGCTGTAATCCCAGTACTTGGGTGGATGAGACAAGAGAATCGTAGGTTCAAGGACAGCTTCAGCAACTTAGTGAGACCCTGTTTCAAAATAAAATAAGTCTGGGGATGTGGCTTGGAGGCAGAGTGCCCCTGGATTTAATCCCCTGTATTAAACTAACTAACTAAATAAAACATAAAGAAAATTATGTATATAATTAAATGTTAAGCCATTTATCCTTCAATTGAATATAACAAAATAATTCATTTGTTATGACTGAAGAGAACATTAATAAATATTACATTAATAAATATTACAAACTACATAAATATTACTTTCAATTTTAGTCATCAGTAAAAAGGAAAAAATCTGATGCCTTTTAAAATGTGTATTATTCCTTGTTTTTAAAATTATTCCTACCTACATCTCTTTGGGGGTGTCAGGATTATTGATTAGATTAGATCTGGTTTCCTTCCGGATGCCTCAAACCAATTTAGTTGGCTCGCCTCAAGTGTTCTTGATGGCATATTACTCTTCCTTGTGTCAGTTAAAGGCAATGGCAATGATTTTTTTGATCTCCGTAAAAAGTGTCATTAAGGATTCTCTCCATGCTAGGCCTGACTGTTGCCTTTAACCCTGCCTTGACGTTTAATTTATTCAATGCCGTCCTTGTTACCTTTCCCTCATCTAAACTCAATAATTATGGTGCATACTATTTAGCCTTACAGCTAAATTTCCAGAATATTCCAAGACAGCTCAAAACTCAGTAATTTGTCAACTTTTTTTTTTTTGCTTCTACAATTGTGAAAGCATTTGTATGGTAATGAGAATGCTATGTCTTATAAGTTAGTATGAACCCAAATATAATATGTTTATCAAAAAATTTAAATGCCACTTTTTCTCTTTTTGAAATTACTAAATTGCTCTCAGTGATATAACTTAATTTTTCTGTCAATATTTATTAAAATATGAATTTATACTCTTCTACATAAACAAGAATTTTAATGTCAAATTGATACTGGCAAATTAAGCAATGCTCAGAAGCAGGAAATACAACTTAATATATATCTATGAAACATTTCTCCTCCTCTCCTTTCCCAAAGCATATACTTTTGAAGCATGTATCCTTAGATTGTACCATCTGCTACGGGCATTCATTACTTTTAGCTACCAATCAACTTGTTACTTCCTTTCTCCAATGTCCACAGTCCCTTCCTCCACTGCTGTGATCATTCATGGTAACCCCAACATACCTACATGATCCACTCAATATGTCTGGCAGTTCATTTCCAACCTCACTTCTAACACACTTTTTCTCTATCCTTCTGCTACCTCTCCTATGGATCTTTTTATTTTATTTTATTTTTTTTGCGGTACCGGGGATTGAACCCAGGGGCGTTATACTTCCAAGCTACACCCCCGGCCCTATTTTTTATACTTTATTTTGAAACCGGGTCTCACGAAGTTACGGAGGGCCTCACTAAGTAGCTGAGGCTGGCCCTGAACCGGGATCCTCCAGTCTCTGCCTCCCAAGTACTGGGATTACCAGCGTGCACCACCATGCCCGGCTCCTATGGATCTTTATATTACCAATAACTTCACCCCAAATTTTAACCTATCATCCTATTTTTCTTGCTCAACAAGTACATTACTCTCACCTCACCATGGTTCCTAATCCACTGAGTTTACTATCCATGTCTTCATTCACATAATCACCACATCCAGGTTTCTCCCTAAATGGGGGGAGGGAGAAAGAGAATCATTTGCAAATCACCCGATTTACATATTTAAAAACTAGTGAATGGTAGTTCTTTTATTAATATTACTGACATGCGAATCTATGCAAAAGTCTAAAAAGAAATGCATTTGAGGAAGAAAATGAAGGAGTCATCTTTAGGCATGCCATTATGAAGCAGTTAATCAAATATCCAAATGAACCAATCAAGCGACCTGTGTAATATATATAAATATACACATACATATATATATAAATATAATATATAATATATATAAATGTAGTATATATAAATATACACATATGAATGCCACTTTTCTGTCTATTCTGTCTTTGTCCCCCTTCATATCAAAACTCCTTGTCCTCTTTAATTGTGCTGACTTCACTTCCTTACTTGCTTCAGTTTCTGCAGTCCATGCTGGGCTGCTCCAGGCTCTAGGAGTCCACAGTAGACGGTCTTGTCCAGAAAACCCATAGCGTGCCTCTTCCCAGGGCTACCTCCACTTGCCTGTCCTGGAGAAATGAAAGCAACAGCAGCACCCCTCCCTGCGAGCTCTCCACCTTGGCACCCAAGCTCTTCTCTTGGTATCCATGTCGTGCACTCTGTACCTCCTCCTTCCTCAGTAACCATTTCTTCTACATTTCTTTGGCTAATGACTGTGCTCTTGCAGTTCTGAACACTGGGATACCTCAGGAGTAGATTTTGCCTCCTACTTACTCTACCTTGTTCTCTCTCTCCAGGAGACATCTTGCTTAGATATCAAGATATTCTGTATCCTCCATCCGGGTTCGAGGCCAGCCTCAGCTCTCTCTCTGTCTCTCCCTGTCTCTCTCTCTCTCTCTCTCTCTCTCTCTCTACTTAGTGAGGCCCTCCGCAACTTCGTGAGACCCGGTTTCAAAATAAAGTATAAAAAATAGGGCCGGGGGTGTAGCGCAGAGGTAGAACGCCCCTGGGTTCAATCCCCGGTAGTAACGCAAAAAAAAAAAAAAAAAAAAAAAAAGATATAAAGATATTCTGAATCCTCCAAAGGCCATACACCGCCAAATATTTAATGGTTTGGGGTGGTTGGTCACCCATCCAGTCGTGGATTCTTCTCCTAGGCTAGTTTTAAAAAAAGCCTGAAGACGTCCTTTGATTGCAATGCTTGAGCAAATTTTTATTTTAAGCAGACAGAATGGGGGTTGGGGAGAAGCATCACACCTCCGAGGAGAATGCAATGGAGCAGAGTGCTAATGCCCCCTGGCACCCCGAATCTTAAATAGGGTTTGTTCTATCTGGTCTTCCTTATCTGGGTTGCTAAGTTCCCAAGCCAATAGCCCTCACTTTGTCAGCATCTACTTGAGAGGATAATGTTCTTTTTTTTCTTTTTCAGCTCCTCTCAGGCCTGTGGCCTTCTAAGTTTTAAGGTTTATAACTTTCTTAGTGTTGGCCTTCATCTTATCTTTGTTGCCATGCCAACCCAGCAGGCTCGGGACAGAAGAAGCCCAAGCAGCAGGCAGGAAGAGAAGGAAGCAGCCTGTTTTATCCTTATAATGCCTGCTCTGCTTCGGGACAGGGCATGGTATGAACTTATCTATCACCAGATCAAAATCATCCGTGGTTTGATACCTGGAAATGATCCAAAATCTAGAAGATATAGTGCAATAGTTACTTGATAATTTTACTGGGTGTTTTATAAGCAACTACAATCTAGTATGCCAAAGCATGACTGCTTCCTTTACCCCTCCAATCTGTCTTTTGCATAAGATTAATCTTAGTAAATGTACTCTAATTCACTAGTATTAAAATTTATAAAAAATACCACCATGATGACAATGCTACTTAGGCATGCTCCTATGCATACTTTTTTTCTCTACACTTCACAGAGAAGTCTGTCATTTTTGAGTTCATAAATGTAACCTATCATTCGTTCTCACCCCTGTCACCACCCCGGTTCTGCCATTGCATTTCCATTGTTGTCATACTGCACCAGAATAGCCTTCTAAAATATACAACAGATTATATTACTCTACTGCATAGAACTTTCTAGTGATTTAATTTCAGAATTAAACCCAGTCTCCTCAAGCCCTCTGTGATCTGGTCTTTATTACTAAACTACTTACTGCAACTGCCTTATCCCCATTCCCAAAAACAATCTGGCCATTTTGGTCTTCTTTCTAATCTCTATTCTGGCTGTAGTTTGGAATACTCTGTTTGCCAGGAGAATTTTATGACCAGGACTTTCTTGTTTTTCCCATTTTAATACAAATGCCAATGAAACCAGCCAAATGTTTAGAAAACAAGTGGGGACTTATAAGTTAACGTGATCAAGGACTGCCTCTATGCAACTTCTTGATTTCATTGGTTTTATAGAACTTGTCACTTTCTGAAATTCTGTGACTTACTAATTTACTTATTTCCTGTCTCTTTCTTCCCAACCGGAGTAGAGGAGCCCAGAAGAAGAGTATTGTCAATATTGCTGATTGTGAAGCCTCAGTACCTAAAGAAACTATGTAGAAAGGGCTGCGAAGTATTGCACATAGAAATGAAAAGTGACACATTGTTTTGAATATTTTCTCATTCTAAAATAAAGATAAATTTTAGCTCTAGATTACCAGGGTCTGTAACACCAATCTATCCATTTCACATTTTTAAATTTGATAACCAGGATGAGGACTAGATGAATAATCCAACACTGTCTGCCACTTCCTACGATGTCAACAATGAAAACGACGTAACTACAAATAACAGGCTCTAAATCCAATGAACAGAGTCCTCTCATTTAACTTTAAAGGATAGATTTTCTTTCCAGAATTCACTAACAGTAGCATATCTCTGCTCTTTCCAGGAATACTCTCAGGCATTACGTCTCAGCTCTTCTTGGTACCAGTGACTACCTATACCTGCCGTCATCAGTGGCAACTGTAATTACTGGATTCCCTTCTCTTTAAACACCTCCATGAGTAGCTCTTGGTATCAATGACTCCCAGGAGTACTAGGACAATGCTTGTAGAATACCTGGGACACCTCATTCAGTTCATGTCTACTTCTCTCTCTCTCTTTCTTCTTTCTTCTTTTTTCTTCCTTTCTTTCTTCACTGGGGATTGAACCCAAGGGCAGTCCTCCTCCAAGCTACACCCCCATTCATTTCTACTTTTTCATTTAGAAACAGGGTCTCTCTAGGTTGCTGAGGGCCCCTCTAAATTGCTGAGGCTGTCCTCGAAACTGCAATCCTCATGTCTAGCCTCCCAAGTACTGGGATTACAGGTGTGAGCCACTGCACCCACCCAGCTATGTTTTTATTTTATGCAAAAGAAAGAATATTCAAGTGTAGGAAGGGCTGCACTTCTAATTATAAAAGAGTATGCTCCTAAAAAACCCAAATCTCTCCCAACTAGATTATAGATACCCCCTCTTATGGGAACACTAAATGTCAGGGTTTTGTAAATACAGGGCCTGCAGTTGAGAACATCTTAAATTCTGCAACCCAAATTGTCTTGTCTACCTTACCAATATGATGTGGTTCTACTGAACTTGGTGTTGGAAATCCTGACTCATGCCAGGGAGGAAGGGATTCAAAAGAAAGTCACAAGTATGGGAGTTGTGTCAGGAGAGAATCCTAAACAATTTATCAATACTAAGTCAATTAGTAAGTTTGCAGATTGAAGGTCAAGCAAGTAGAAAAGGTAACAACTATATAACTTACATTAGCCTCTCAAAACATAAAACATACAACAAAGTATGTAGTAGACACATGGAAAAGACATGGCTGGTAGAATTTAAAGACAAATGAAAACATGTCACCTGTATTATTATAGATGACTTAAAGTTGTTAGACTATACTTTCCAAATTATTATAGTTTCAATTTAAATCGAATAAAAAATCCCAGCAGGCATTTTTTAAGAAATTGATAAGCATATTCAAAATTTAATAGAAAAATCAGAAGGACTGATAATAATCAATAACATAGATCTTCACTCTCCAGTATGGTAGCTACCAATCACATGCAGCAATTATGTACTTGAAATATGGTTAGTATAAATGAAGTTGTACTGTTAAGTATAAAGTATACACTGAATGTTAAAGATAAATTAAGAAACATGTCAAATATCTCATTAATAATTTTTGTGTTTATATATTTAAAATGGCAATGCTTTGGATGTATGAGACTAAATAAAATATATTATGAAGTTAAAAAATTGGAAAAATCAGGAAATTTGAAAAAAAAGACATATACATTACCTTATTTCAGGCCATTCTCAAAATATACAAAAATATGAAGACTATAGTATTGGTGTAAGAATAGGTAAAAAAAAATTCAAGAAGATATATACCTCAATATAAACTAGAAAACCAATTAGGAAATAGAAGAAACAGCTCTAAGGGAATGTGCAAATTTAAAATATGAGATTTAATTTTCTCTGTTGAAAATAAGGAAAGATATTTCTCCCCACTTCCTTTTCCCAGAACATTTACTTCAGAAAATTTGTAATTATAAGTTGTTTCTCTGTTTCTTTGAAATGTATGTAAATCTTTTCAAAGGCTAAATAAGACTCTTGCCAGTTTAGCAATCCAAGAATATCTTTCTCAAAGGCCTTGAAACTATCTCTTTGAAATACAATCATCAGTTTCTGGGCTAGGTTCATAGCCTAATGAGCCGAGACCTTACTACAAATCTGCATTCTTTCATAAAAGTATGAGAAGTCAATTTTTTCTTTGGATAAACTAATTGGGTAACACAGATGGTCACTAATTACCAAGTGAATTTAGGAAGAACTCTGTGTGACAAATGGTGCTGTCAATTCTTTTTACTTGTGGACTAGTTATTATTTATCATGAGAACATGTATGTAATGGGTTGAATGTGCTTAGCTATAGAAGAGGATGAAAATTCATTCTTTGGTATCCCTTAACAGATTGATTCTGATGTCCATCACATTCTGGCTCAATGCTCATTCACTTAAGAAATAGGGTTTCATTATCTTCTAATTTGTGGGAAGTTTTGAGAGGAGATTTTGTTTATAACTGTATTTTCTTGCCTGATCATGCCACTGCTATGAACGAAACTTGACTTGAGGCTTCCAGTGTCTCTGAAGAAAGTCCAAAAATGTTGCCCTGACCTATAAGGTCATATATAACATGAGTTTTCTTCCTTGGATAGTTACGTCTTAAGGCATTTTTTCTTTGATGTTCTACACTCCAGTATTATGATCTATCTTGAAAATTTTCAATGATTTCTGTTCTTTCCTACTTCAGCATTATTACACATGCTTTTATGTCTGACTTGAATATTGACCCTTTAGCTTGTCATCAAACTAACATCTATTTATCCTTCAAATTTCATCATAAATATAATTCCCTTGAGAAGGAGTCCTGCTCCAGAGGAATTAGGTTTCCTCATTTATGATCCCATTGTATAATTTCTTCCATGTAAAACACCTCAGAGCATATTAAAGCATGCTGTGCCTACTAGATATGAGATCCATGAAGGTCATGATCAAATTGGCCACCTTTCCAGCACTTAGCAGAGTGAAGTTTGCAAAGCAACGTCTCATAAAAGTTTTTAGAGTGCAGACATGAATAATTTCATTAATAACTACTGTGAAATAAGAGTAATCAAACATGGTACTCATTAGAGCTGTGTTTTCATGCTTATGAAAGTCACTGCATATACTTCTAGAGGAGAAAATCTTAATATCACAAATTTTAGCAATTTTCCAAATGTTCTTAACTTTATCTTTAATGCCAGGGCATAGAGGCATGTCTAAGAAGAGTCATGTGCTATTATTTATATAAAAATGCATGAAACAACTATATATCAAAATTGGTGAGTTCTGACAGAACACAAAACTGAATTCAAATATCCATACTCATAGATTCTCAGCTATGTAGCAGCTGGTGTTACATTTTGGTATTATAGATGTGGTGAGCATCTGAGTATCTTTCATCATATCATCCTAACATGCAGAAAATAGCCTGTATTTCCCAATTTGCTGGGAATTGTGGTAGCGTACAAGCATAACCTCAGTGATTTAAATGGATAAATAGAAATTGAAAAGGCAATATTGAACACGATCCATAGTATCTCTTGCAGAAGTAATTTCTCTGTGTTTATATGTTGATCATGGATCCATAAGAGAATTGTCTTGTATTTAGTGCTTTAGTTAGCTGGTCACCATGATGAGAAATTCCTCCAAAAAGAATACTATTTACATTTTTGTGCATATTGGGTGTGCAGGAGCTGAGGGTAAAATGAGTACTGTTAACCTGATTTAAATGAAGGGCATAACCTGAAATAACCCAAGTGCTTTCTGCTAAAATACATTATATTCAAACAAATGAAAGAGTGTTAGTTATGTCAGTGTAACCAACAGAGAGCAAGGACCATATCTTTATTCATTATATTTTTGGATATGCATGAATTCACTAGAACATATTTTAGAAGTATCAAAATTCATAAACAGTCTTGGGACAATTTGTCATGACTTTAATCTTTATGCCTTTGCCTCTGGAAAATGGATATTTTAGTTTAGCTAATTAGAGAGTTAATAAATGTTTTATTTCCCAATGCCCAACCTAGTACTACAAGGTAAATTCAAAATATAACAAAGGTTAATATACCCTTCTAATTTGAATCATCAGGGATAGCTTTGATTCCAGAAAATATTAATTCACTATACTCATAAGTTTCTACTAAATAATAAGGAAGATTGAAACAAAAAATGAGAGAATGAGCAAAAAAGTGAGATAAAAAGAAAAAAAGGAAGATAGAAGAAAAAAGAGATAAGGAGGGAGGGAATGAAAAGGGAGGGAAAGAAAGAAAAAGAACAGAGAGCAGGCAATGAAAGATTAAAAAAGAAACAAAAGAAGCAGGTGAATGATAGTAATAATTGCTTTTATTATGTTAAGAATTATGGCTTAAAAATGAGTATAAATGACAACATACTGAGTCCTCCTGAGTGTACATTGAAGAATTTAAAACTTCCTTTCAAATCCCAGCTGTGGTAACCTTCATCCTTTCTGAGGTAAATTAATTATGGAGCAGAGTATGTGAGGGTCTTTCAGGTGAGACCATAAAACCAAGGTCTTGTCTGCTTTGTGTGGGTATTAAACATCCCTTGGCACTCGTTTCGAGAGATAGAGTTAATCCTGGTGTGACCTTGATCAAACATACTTTTCCTCTTCTGTCTGTGGCTTGTCGCTGGCTCCCACAGCAGATCATTTAACGTTGTACCGTGCCACTGTCATTTTTACACAACTTAATAATACGCCTTGAAAATTCTAAGCATCCATCACAACCAGAAACATACTGATTTTTATGCAATATTTTAAATCATGCTATGATGTTACATATATGTGAGGAATATATAGGCATTATATTTATATCTGTAATATATATAACAAAGTGTATGATAGTGCATATTCAATATACATATGTGTGTTGGTGTACACACAAACACACAGAGCTAAGTACCACATCAAATACCTGCTCATCCATAAGATTTAGATTTCTGCATAAATAGAAAAGTACTTTTTTTGTGAAGAAAATTAGATACACAGATTTGATTTCTTTTAAAATATAAGGTTAACACATATGCTCTCCCAAGAATAATATTCAGATGTTGAAGGAAGATCAAATCTTATCCCTTAGACTAATTAAATACCTATTTTAGGGTGATACTGAACATCTTGTATATTAAATGATCTATCAGCAAATCTAAGATTTTTGGGAACTAGCCAAATTTAATTTTGCCAAATTGAGAAAAAATATAGGAACTATTTGCTTAACACAGAAAAATTATATCTAAAAATATATGCCTGTGATTCTTTCCAACTATTTGTGGTTTAATGGCCAGTAAATCAATAAAGTTTTCAGAAGTTCACCCATTCATCTGTCAAATCATATTAAAATTTTGCTTAATTTAGTAGACATGGTAGTGTGAATAATTACAAATAATATCCATTAAAGGAGAAAATACAACCTTGAAAAAGTGTCACTGAACAAGTTTATATTTTGGCCTATCACTACAAATTGGTAACTTGCAAATACATAATTAAATTTATATATTTTAAAAGGTTACTTTATTAGTGGTTGTTCTACAAACTTTATTACATAAATTAATAGTTTTGTTAATTTAGCTTAAAAGTTTAAGTATCCTGAAGTTGATTTTTTTATCAATATAGGCAATAAATTGTGGGTTCAGTAGACTTTACCTTTACTTACATTAAATGCAATTATTTATTGTTCTTAATTAATTGTTCTATATAATTTCTTTACTCTCACCTTCTACAAAGACATTGAAGAGAAGTTTATAGAAGAGTTATATATTTCCACTGGCAACTTTACAAAGACCTTTTCAAATGGTAATATAGTGTAGATTCAAATTTTATTCTGCTATAATCTCTATAATTTATATTAAAGATGAAATTGAAACTATTTCGTGTTAAAAAGTCATATAATAAATGACACTTGGTTAAGGGCAACAAACCTCTGGTCCAGCCTTTTATGATATGCTGAACTATCTTATAATTATATTCTCAAAGTGTAGGATTAGGTAGAAAAAGAAAAAAATGAATCATGACTATTTTCTTCCCACTACCAAATGCTCTCAGCACACAAGTTTGCAGGATCAAAATCTGTGCTTTGGCCCCATTTTATAGGGAGACCTTAATAGTGCTTCATTAACTAATCTGCCTTACAGCAAACTGTGATATATGCTATCATAAATTTCAAGGTGACTTGGAATGAAGGAATGAACGTATACACTAATTGTCTTGTGATTCCATTTTAGAAAGGAAAGTTGTGATAAAAGGGAACACACTTAAGCCCTAAAGGCAGGACACCAAATTAGACTCCAGGCCCTTGCATTACTAGCAAGGTAGATTGCATTAAAATGAAGTCTGTGGTTGTTTGGAGACACATTGGCCTTTCTGTAAAGGGAATAATGTCACACTTTCAAGGTTATATCTTTTCCTATACCTTAATAGGTGCATTGTAATTATACATCAGAGTGAGGGTCAAAGTATATCCTCATGATCATATCTTGTAAAAATATGAAGTGTCTGGCATGTTTTACCCAGCCTATAGCACTCAAGAAATAGCAACCATTATTAAGAAGATACAGTTAATGAGTGAAGAGAGATCAGGTGAACTAACAAGCCACAGTTTTTAATTTTTTTAAATTTTTTGGTAATAAGGGTATTCTACCTCTGAGCTAAACCCTCAGCCCTATTTTATTTTTTTATTTTGATGCACAGGATTTCGTTAAGTTTCTGAGGGTCTTGCTAAATTGCTGAGGCTTCCTTGAACCTGCGATCTTCCTGTCTCAGCCTCCCAAGTACTGGGATTATAGGAGTGCATCACCGTATCTGGCTACAAACCACCTTTAACCAGCTGTTTCTGTCAAGTGGACTATTTCTTCTCCAGATATCTATGCAGTTTATTTCAGACATCTACTTCTCTGGGGTTTGCTAAGTTGCCACTTCTCTATAAGGCTCTTTCTTTCTCTTTCTTTCTTTCTTTCTTTCGTTCTTTCTTTCTTTCTTTCTTTCTTTCCTTTCTTTCTTTCTTTCCTTCCCCTTCCTTCCTTCCTTCCTTCCTTCCTTCCTTCCTTCCTTCCTTCCTTCCTTCCTTCCTTCTCCCTCTTTCTCTCTCTCTCTTTCTCTTTCTTTCTTTCTTTCTTTCTTTTACTTTTTTGACAACATAGACCACATCACTCACCTCCGCATACTCTGTGGTCCTGTGCCTGCTTTTTTCTCTGTCATTTATCATTATTTAATGTGCTATTTTAGCATTTATATGCTTGTATGTTGTCTTTAAACATTAGAACGTAAGCTCCCTAAGGAAGGATATTTTTCTGTATTATTGACAAGTGTATCCTCTTGCCTGTTTGATCTGTCTATTACTGAAAGAAGGTTTTTGAAGTATCCAATTATAATTGGATTTTCCGGTTTCTCCTTGCACTTTCTATCGAATTTGTCCTGACCTGTGCTGGCCTGGTGCAATGTTGTTAAATGGAGTTTGGTGTCTTGTTGAAGGATCAATCCTTTTATTATGTAAACCCTTTTTTCTTGTTAATAATCTTCCTTGTTCTGAAGTCAGCTTTGTCAGAAAATAATAAACTAATTGAGATTTCTTTTGATTAATTCAAGCATATAGCATGGGCTGAGCATTTGTGCCCCCTCAAATTCATATATTGAAGCCCTAAGCCTAATTATATGTGGTAATGTTTGAAGGTTTGACTTTTGGTAGGTGATTAGGCCTCGATTTGGTCTTGAGGGTGGAACCTTCATGATAATATTAGGGATTTTTAAAAATGGGGAAAGAGAGAGAGACCTGTCTGTAAGAATGTTCAAAAGAAAGGCCACGTGAGCACACAGAGAAAAAGCAGTGGTCTATAAGGCAAGAACAGGACCCTCACCAAGAAACAAATCTGACAGCACCTTTGTCTTGGACTTGCCGGCCTCCTGGGTTGTGAGAAAACAAACATCTACAAGTCTATAGTATTTTCTTATAGCACTCAAACAGACAAAGACAGCTTGGTATACATTTCTCCATACTTTAACATAACTGAGTCTCTATATCTAAATTGGGCTTCTTATATACAACACATAGTTGGGTATTATCTTTTAATCTACTCTGACAAACTTTTAAATAGTATAGATAGGCCCTTCAGAATGAAAGTGATTGTTGATTTAGTAGTGTTCATATATACCATATTTGTCATTGTTTAATATTCATGGCAGTTGTTTCTTTTTAAATTAGTGCATGATAATTATAGAGTAGTGGGTCTCTTTGTGGCACCTTCACACATGCACATAAGATCATTTGATCACTTTCAATTCCCAATACTTCCCATTGCCCTGCCCCAGAACCTTTTTCTCTGCCCAATTTGTCTTCCTTCTATTTTTATAGAATATATTTTCCCCCTTTTTCATAATAGATTCTACATATGAGAGAAAATACATGATCTTTGACTTTCTTAGTCTGGATTTTTTTTTTTTTTTGCTCCCAGTTCCATCCATTTTTCTGAAAATAATATAATTTCATTCTTTTTAATGGGTGAGTGCTAACATGCAGCAAGCTCCAACATGATCTCCTCAAGAGGGCTCCTCTATTCTGTTGTCTCTTATAAGTATTTTATAGGATTCTATTTTATCTCTCTAAATAGTAAATCAATTATACTTTTACAACAATTTAGTGCAGTAGTCCCTAGAGTTTACAATATGCATTTAAACTTACCTAACTTCATGTACTAGTCATATTTCACAGTACTGCTCTAATTCACTTCATTTATTCATATGCTACACTCATTCACTATTATAAAATATTCTTAATGTTGCTTTAGTGTTTGTTTTCTCAACAAACATCTATCATTTAGAACAATTAAGAATAGGAAAAATAAATGGTTTTATCATAGCATGATTTACTCTTTCTCCAATGTGTTTTGTTTTTTAATCCTAGCTTTTTATCTTTGGCATTTGCCTTCTCAACGAGCTTTTAACATATTCTATTAGACAAGTTTACTGGAATCAGTTCCTTCAGCTTTGGGTGGTCTGACAAACTCTATTTCCTCCTCCTTTTCCACATTTTAAAGGATTATTTTCCTGAATATAGAATTCTAGGTTGATGGTTTGTCATTCAACATATTAAATATTTACTTCACTCTTTTTTATCTGGTTATTTATGATGTTTAATCTGATATTTTCTTTTCCTTTTTGCAGTACTGGGGATTGAACCCAGGGGCATTCTACCTCCAAGCTACACCCCCAGCCCTATTTTTTATAATTTATTTTGAAATAGGGTCTCACTAAGTTTCTGAGGGCCTCACTAAGTACCTGAGGCTGGTCCCAAACCTGCAATCCTCCTGTCTCAGCCTCCAAATACTGGGATTACAAGTGTGCGCCACCACGCCCAGCAAAATCTGATATTTTCATATGGCCTTGTTCTACAAGTGAGACTAGCCTGATGTCTCATCCCAACTTCATTTAAGATTTCTTCTTTGTCTTTGGTTTTCTTTAATCTCAATATGATATGTCTAGGTATAATTTTTTTGTATTATTCTTGGTGTTATTCTGTTCATTGCTCTTTTTTTTCTTGTTGCAAGAATGAAAGTTACAGCTTCTAAAGTCCTTGCCTGCTATAGATTATTTTTGTTTAAATAGCCACAAAGGTGGTGAATAGAACTTTGTTCATATCTCACATGCTGCAGAAGCAAAGAATTCACTATGCTTATTCATAAATGAGGAGTCTCTGTAATGAAGCAAGCCTCATAACCTTAGAAGGAACACTTTACATTGAATGATTTTTTATTACAGAAAACCGAAGTGTATATTTAAATAGTCTCCAATGTATATGTCCAGATGATGATTTTATGGAAAAATAAAAACATTATACTGAGATAATAACAATTTTGTAAATAAATACAGTAAGGATTCTATTAAAAACATTTACCCCCCAAAATAAATGCCTAAATACACAGGGAAAAATACTTAGTATTTACTACACATGTGTCCATTCATGTGGAATAATTTATTTTATGGCCAATACATATATTTTATTTATATATACAATTTATTTGCTTTTATCATGTGTCAGACACTGCTAGGAACTAGAGATTCAATAAATGTAACAAATGCACTCCCTAACCTAAAATTTTTGTAATACTTGATATTTACTATTCATGTGCCATTCATGTGTCATTGTTTATTGTATTATATATATAATTTATATACATATAATTTGTAATATATATTGTATTATATAAAATTTCTTCTCTCTATATATATTTATATATATATATAATTTCTTCTTCCATGCTCAAAGCAATTTGCATTATAAAACTAATTCATTCAAAATTCTATCATGCATCAGACACTGTGCCAGGCACTAGAGATTTAAAAAATGGGACAAATACACTCCCTGCCCTAAAAGTATTTGTAGTTCAGTAAGAAAGAGGTAAATAAACCATCTAAAATAACAGCAAAATCCCTCAGCAGTCCCCTTCCTCCATGTATCTCAAACTTAATAAATATTTGTAATGGAGAGGTTTAGCAATACCAGTACCACTGATTCATAAAATCTGGATAGCAAATCCATTTCTTTCTCCTCTTGGTTATTTGAAAAGGTTATCTCATGCTACATTTAGCTAAATAGCCGTTTGAATTTTCTGGAAATCTATCCAGCTACATGCATCTATGAAGGGGAGTGTCATGAACCACTGTGTGGGATGGAGTGGGGCAAATGCACCAACCCTGTGTGTGGGACTTCCTCCCTGAACTCATACACACTCTCAACTGTGGAAATGCAATTCCACAAACTTTACTCAAAATCAATTGTCTTACACTGAAACATATTTCTATTATTTTATTTAGAATTTAGGCATTTACTCTGAAATATTGAAAACATTTCTAGATGGGCAATGAGATCTGCTATTAAGTTTTTCATTCACTCAAACAACCTGCTTACCCACTTACGAGATAATACGCATAAGTAGAGATAGACACATACTTTAGTTCTACAATATGTGCATTTACATATTAGTATGTACTGTTTCATATAATATAAAGTAAATCCTTGGTAGGATATTTATTTGGCACATCACAAAAATTGGAAAATAAAAATAGAATTAGAAATGAGACTGATATTCTTTCCAAAATTGTACTCACAAAATCTATCCAGAAGATTAAAAGCAAAGTTTGGCAGAAAGGGTAGTTTTATCTAATTAAGATAGTCAGATTATACTTCAAAATATCCAAGTGCTAATTTGGTGTTTCTGCTCCTTTACTGAGTAAAACAAAGGTTTAATTTTCATTTTGTTCACCAACATGTTCAGTGCTAGAAGAAATTTCAAGCCAAAGAATTTTCCAATTGCTAAAACCATCTTACCATGTGTAACTCTAATCTGATTTGGAAGTATATGGTTTAGAATGTTAACACTGTGAAACACATGCTGTGCTTGCTATTTAGAGCAAGACTGCAAGCTGAAAATGACCAAAATCTGAAAAAAAATTTTTTTTTATGTTTTGCATGCTCAAGGGAGTCTATGGTTTTTGTTTCAGCAAGTGGCAGTTTATTTCATAACCATTTTAGAGAGGAAGGAAATATTGCCAGGTTCCTCTCTATCATGTATTTGCTAGACAAAAACAAAACAAAACAAACAAACAAAAAACCCTGGCTCTATTTCTTACTTATTTATCTCTCAGGAATAGGTGGAATATCTTTCTTCAATACCCAACATAAAATTAATAATTCCAATTCCTTACTTCCATAAAAGAAAGGACTTTATTAATGATGCCTAAGAGAAAAAGGCACTATTAACATATTTTCAGTGCTGTTATAATTTTCTAATAATTTGCATTTCTTACTGGGATTGTCTTTTGCAAGAGAATCAGAATAGATAAAGGGATGAGGAGTCTGTGAATGCTGGTGTATTTGAGCCCCAATTTCTCCAGCAAAGAGCCTGAAACATCTCTGTATGCTTCAGTGTTTGACATTTTGATGAGTTATGAAATTGAGTAGCTCATTACTGGCTGTAAACATTTTAAGATGGGAAATGATTCTGTCTTGGCAGCCACACCTTCTTAGATAGCATATGAAAGAGAAAGAGATATCCCCCCATTCTGAATTGGAGATTTTAGATCAAATAACTCTCTGATGGCTGAGCTTCACTGGGAAGATTGAAGGAAAACAACAATGGGCCCATGTACAATTTTACTTCAGGGATGCTTTGTTCTATCATTGGTATTAGAAACATTAATATATTAACTCATAAGTGCTAAAATAGTAATATATTAATTCATAATATAAATCTGTTGTCTTGCTATGGCAGAGATGTTAAGAGATATTGCCTTTAAAGATTAATAATCTGATATGAAATGTCAACTTAAGAATTTTCAATTTGGGGGATCAAAGTATTTACTCATGTCAATGCAACAGATCCTTTTTTTCCATAAATTCTTTTAACTATTTTATTTTCTACTATAATGGAACTGATGAAACTAAAAATATATAAAAACTTACAGTAACTATTTTCACCTGCACGGATGAATGGATAGAGAAAATGTGGTGTATATACGCAATAGAATTCTACTCAGCCATAAAGAAAACATAATTATGTCATTGCAGGAAAATGGATGGAACTGGAGAGTATTATGGTAAGTGAGATCAACCAGTCTCAGAAAGCCAAGGTTTGTATGTTTTTCTTATATGTGGAAGCTAGAAAGAAAATAGGAATTAAAGGAATTTTAAATAATGCAAAGAAAAAGATCTTAGAGTAGTGGAAGGGAATGGAGGAAATGAGTTAGAGAAATGAGGAAGGAGGATCGAAGAAGGAAACCATTCAATAACAGGATGGCAATACGTGAAGGTATCAGTAACAATTTCACTAACTCATGTGCAGAGGGAGAAGAGGGGGGCCAGGTGGATGTGGAAGGAGATACACCAAGAGCTGTGTGTATGTATGTTTTTTTATCATATTGAAACTCAATATGATATATAATTGTAATGAACTAATAAACTATCTAATTTTTAAAAATTAAAACCTTATAGTAAAAACTACTTGCCAGGTGTGGAGGCGCATGCCTATAATACTTGTACTTGAGAGCCTAAGAAAGAGGATGGCAAGTTCAAAGCTTGCCTCCACAACTTAGCAAGACCCTGTTTCAAAAAAGAAAAAATTAAAAGGGCTGGGGGTATGGCTCAGGGTTAGAATGTCCCTGCATTCAACCCCCAGCACCACTAAATAGATAAAGATATAATAAATAACTAAATAAATAAATAAATAAATCTTGAAATACTGATTTACACTTGTGGGATGGTCCTACATAGACACAGGATGTGAGTTCCCAGGCTGGAGATTTTCTAAAGGAGGAGAGTGCTTAGAAAGTTGAGCCACCCATCAATAGAGCTTCCTGTGGAGAAAAACAACTGAAAGGGGGCTCCTAGCTCAGCAGGGATTCCTGGAACCACACTGGCCCACTTCAGGCTCTGTCTGATGTTGTTGATATCCTAAAGTGCAACAGAAGATTATCACAGGGATTGGCAACCCGGCCATTATTTTTCTTTCAAATATTTATTCTATGAACAAGCATCAGAGTTTTAAGATGGGACTGAACTGCTTGACAAAGACACCGTGAAATACATCCAAGTAAAACTGTAGGAATGAGAAACAATACATGCTTCTGTTCCTCGCTTTAGTTCCCAACACAGTTGTGTGGGAAGCGTATATTCCTACTGGCCTATCGTCTTCTAATATCTGAGGACAAAGTTAGTTCTATATGCACAAATTATAAAATGTGGGGGAATATAAAGGTACTGTCAGATGCAGAGTGACAGGAACTAAATAATTCAGAGACTAGCTTCTTTTCTTTACTCTCCTTATAAAGTGCTTTTGGCATGTGATTGATAGATATTGTGTTAAAGCTAGGGGGAAAAGTTCCAGTTAAAGACTTAGATGTAAACTTTTATCTTCTTCATACTGAAAACATACACAGAAAGAGAAGCAATGGAGTCTCAAGGTTATACTGGTTCAGCAAATTAAAGGACAGGAATCAGTCTCCCTGAACGTGCAAATGACTGACGCCTCTATAAGTTGCTCTCAGACCTGGATAGAAAAATTTGTCTTAGAACTGAAATCATGGATTTGAATTTAAAATTTCAAAGTCATTTGTATTTCATCTGTAAATGTTTTAATTGTATTTAATGGGGATGTGATTGCAGTTGCTAAGATTAGAAATACTGTACCATTGTACCCCTTGCCATACTGCATAAGTTTTCATGTGGTTTCTATGTGCTTATTATTTCCAAATCTTCATCTTAATATTTTAAGGCTTCCTCTGTTCCACAAAATCACATCTAGAGTGTTCTCAGTAAACAATATTAACTAACAATATAATTCCTCATCCGGAATAAACATATGATTGTTATTTATATATTCTGCTTTAGCAGATACCACTGTTATGAGAAGTTGGAAAGTGTTATCTGATAGACTTTAAACACTATTTTTCTATTATTTAAAGTATCTTAGATTGAGACCAAAGATAATATCCTGCCGATAATTGATTTTAATTATTACTACACATGTTTTGCTTTGCTGTTTTGCATATTATATTGCATAAAATAACCATTATAAAAACTATTGCATATTCACTCCAACTAATGTCTGCACTTCCCTTCTAGGCAGAGAGTAAAATATACAAAGGAAGGATATTGTTGAGTTTATTTTATATTATTTTAATATAATTTTATTGGTGTACTGTAATTATACATCATAATACATGTACTTGGTGAGATTCCTTGCAGATTCCACCCTGCCCATACATGTTAGGGAGATTGGTAGTGATTCTTCAAATGTGGACATAGCATTATTTGAACTGTTTCTTCATCAAACCTTCTTTTACCCTCCCCCAATCCCCTTTCACTATTCTACTGGTATCTTTCCTCATTTATCTGAAGTTTCTTTTGTTTCCTACTTTCTTTCTAGCTTTCCACATATGAGAGAAAACTTTCGATCCATGACTTTCTGTGACTGGCTAATTTCATTTAGCATAATATTCTCTAGTTCTAGCCATTTTCCTACAAATTCTATAATTTTGTTCTCTTTGTGGGTGATAAAAATTTCATTATATGTATATACAACATTTTCTTTATCCATTCATCTGTTGATGGACACCTAGGTTAGTTCCCTAGTTTGGCTATAATTGGACTGCTATAAGCATAGATATACATATATCACTGTAGTTTCCTGACTTTAATTCTTTTGGAAAATGCCGAAGAGAGGTTATAGCTGGGTTCGTATGGTGGTTCTATTCCTGACATTTGAGGAACCTCCAGATTGATCTCCATTGTGGTTGTATTAGTTTACACTCCCATCAATATTTATTGGCTATTTCTATTTTTTCTTTTGAGAAATGTCTGTTCAGTTCAATTTTTTTGCATTTTGACTGGGTTATATGTTGTTTTCAGTGTTAAGTTTTTGAGTTCTCTGTGTATTCTCGATATTAGTCCTCAGAGGAGTAGCTGTCAAAGATTCTTTCCCATTCTGTAGGCTCTCTCTTCAGAATCTTGATTATTTCCTTTGCTGTGCAGGAGTTTTTGATTTGATGCTATCTCATTTTATTGATTCTCAGTTTTATTTCCTGGGCTTTAGGGGTCTTATCAAGGAAGTCTCTTACACTGCTTATATGTTGGAGAGTTGGTCCCATGTTTTCTTCTAGTAATTGAAAAAGTTCTTGCCTAATTTCTAGGTTTCTCATCTGTTTTGAGTTGACCGTTGTACAGGGTGAAAAATTGGGGTCTAATTTCATTCTTCTGCTATGGATATCCAGTTTTCCCATCACCATTTGTTGAAAAGGCTGTCTTTTCTCCAGTGTATGCTTTTGCCTCATTTGTAAAAAAAAAAAAATCAACTGGTTATAAGTGTGAAGAATTGTCTCTATATTTTCTATTTCTTTCTATTGGTCTATGTCTGTTTTAGTGCTTATGCCATACTGTTTTATTATTATAGCTCTTTAGTATATTTTGAAATCAGGTATTGCAATGCTTCCAGCATGGTTATTATTGCTCAGAATTGCTTTATCTATTCTCAGTTTTTAGTTCTTTCATGTGAATTTTAGGACTGTTTTTTCCTAGCTCTGTGAAGAATGTCATTAGTAGTTTGATTGAGATTGCACTGAATCTGAAAATTGCTTTTGGTAGTATGGCCATTTTGACAATATTTATTCTGCCTATCCAAGAACACGGGATGTCTTTCTATCTTCTAAGGTCTTCATCATTTTCTTTCTTCAGTGTTCTATAATTTTTATCGTAAAGTTTCTTTATGTCCTTGGTTAGATTTATTCCTAAGTATTTTATTTTATATTTTAGGCTATTATGATTGGAATTGTTTTCTGGATTTCTTTTTCAGTGAATTAATAGTTTGTGTATGGGAAGAATATCAGTTTTTGTAAATTGATTTTGCATCTGGGTACTTTGCAAAATTTGTTTAATGATTGCTGCATTTTAGACTGGATAAAATTATTAACTGTTTTCTAAATTGTTCCTTTAGCTACACATTTTAGTCTTTCTATTCACATAGCATTTTGATGTAATTTTTTCCAAAATGATTCTTAGTAATTTACCCTATCCTTTTGCTCACTTCTATTTCTCAAATTAAAGCTGCCTCCCAAACTTTAATGGCATTATTTACTAAATGAATGCTAATAATTAATTATGCAACTTATACAATATTCTTAATGGTATTTTAATTTATATAAAAGTGTGTGTGTGTGTGTGTGTGTGTGTGTGTGTGTGTGTGTGTCTGCACGCATGTGTGACACTGGGGATGGTACCCAGGGGTCTTCTACCTCTGAGCTACACCCTACAGTCCTTGTTATCTTTCATTTTGAAACAGGGTCTCACTAAGTTGCTGAAGCTGGCCTTGCTAACTTGCTGAGGCTGGCCTAGAACCTGCTATCCTCCTGTCTCAGGCTCCTAAATAACTGGGATTACAGGCATGTCCCTCCATACCAGACATGCTAGTTCTTTTTAAACCCACATCTATGGCCAACAGACAAAAGATAAAATAGGTCAGGTCTGTTTCACATGGTGGTCTTTTTCACATAGAAAGCCAGGGGTTACCCTAGTAGTTGCTGCTGGTCTCACAAGGCAGCAACAATTATTAATGATGATTCCTCAAAATGCCATCTTGGGCAGTTCAATCACACAGACCCCCTTATCTCTCAGAGAAAGCAGTGATTTTTTTTTTCAGGCCATGGGCAAGGAGGACAGCCCTCAGGAAGAAGAGGGCTCCCTCCCTGGTCTCAGCATGCCCAGGGGTGGCAGGTCCTCCAACAAGCCCGAGCCTACCTACACGTCGCCCCCCTGCCTCCGCCCCTTGCACAGCACGCCCTGCAAAAGCAGGGGGCAAACATATCTTCCAGTCCTGCACCCCCACCCACTGCCCCTCCAGTACCCCTCTCCATTTCAAACCGACGCTGGAGTTCCTTGGTGTCCCTGTATTAATTTTTTTTCAAATTAATACAGAGTCTAAACAAAGGGTTGTGTCTCTGTTCACAGGGGCATATGGTGGGAATTGGCACTTATATTTGCTGCTTCCTGGGGGTTGACAATCTCACTTCTGCAGGGCTCAAGTCCAACATACCAGAGAAGCTTGGTAGAAAAGCTCTTCTCCCTTTCTCTCCGAAGACGGGGCTCAGAGGTGCAGTAGCTTCCTAACTCCTTAATGAAGACAAGCTGGCCAGACCAAGGTATCAGCCCCTCGCAGCTCACTCTTCTGAGTGTGCCCCCACAACAAAGCACTCGCAGGAGCCTTGGCCTGGGGCTCTGCTGTAGAAGAGGCCCTGGGCCATGACAACAATTTTTCTCATTCTCACTTTTCCCTCCAGATCGTTCAAAGACAGGTATCACCATATAACCTTTTTGAAACCCTATAATTGAGATTTAGAGATAGAGAAGCAAAGGAACAGTTTATTTTGAAATACTGGCACTGGCTCCTGGGTTTCATTTGGAAGTACAGATGGTGGGCATATAACAGCGGAACACCTTTGTTAATTTTCTTAACCCCAAAATTGTAATTAAGTTTAAGTACATTCTAATATACACTGTATATTACCTTAGTGTTGCATGTTTTCCCAACTCATTATGCTTTTATAATAAGGTGATTGCCTGGTATCATTGTTAATTAATTTCACAAATTATTAAATATTTACCTAATGTTCAGCAGAAATAGATCTGGATCCCAGGGATATGGCTCTTAACCCCATATATGAAATTGCTGCCCTTATGAATCTTAGGGTGTATGGAGAAAAAAATAGTTAAAAAAAGAAAAAAAAAGCCGAGTAAGAAGATAAAGTGACAAAAAAAGTGACTCAGGAGTCCGAATGTTCCCCTCAGCTTGAGTAAACTTTACTTTTATTTATTCTTAGTGTTTATTATAATTTGGTGCTGGGGATTGAACTCAGGAGCATTCGGTCTCTGAGCTACACCCCCATCCTTATTTTATTTATTTTTACTTTGAAACAAGGTCTCACTAGGATGCTAAGGGTCTCACTAAGTTGCTGAGGCTGGCCCTGAACCTGTAATCCTCCTGTCTCAGCCTCCCAAGTACTAGGAGGACAGGCTTATTCCAACATGACTACCTCCAATTATTTTCTCATGCACAAAACCAGGCAGATGAGCACTTAGCCTTCTTTCATGTCTTAAAGCAAATTTCCCCTCCCATAAAGAGTCTTCTATCTCTTCCAGGTAAAGGTGCACATCATTCCCTTTGTTTTCCCAGCATCCCAGGTGAGGTCTTCTGTCATACCACCTTGCATTCACACACCTGTCCATCTTTTCATTCCAGGAAGATTTGTTGATGGCTGCTTAGTAGGATAAAGATTTTCATGATAGGTCATGAAAGAAATAAAGAAGGCAAGCTACATTCCTGTTATCATGGAGCATGCATTTTAAAATGAGACACAGGGTTTTTCTTATTTCCTCTAAGAAGTTGCAAAATCTTTGTAGGAAAAAGCCATGAATTACTAGAATTAATATCTCAGAACTTAACATAGTTATAGGTACTGGTATAAATAGTAAATAAAAATGTTTTAGTGATTTGCAATGAAAACAGTTTTTTTTGTTTTTTATTTATTTGTGTGCTTATTTTATTTTATTTTATTTTTGTGCTAATGGGGATTGAACCCAGGGATATTCTACCTCTGAGCCACACCCCCAGCCTATTTTATTTTTTTATTTGGAAACAGGGTCTCACTAAATTGCTGAGGCTTGCTGCAAACCTGCATTCCTCCTGTCTCAACCTCCCAAGTACTGGAATTACAAGTGTGCACCACCACGCCTGACTTGTTTGCTTATTTTTAAATAGAGGTACACTATTATCCCCAACACAATGTAAATTCTGTTACTGTGGAAGGGGAGCCTGCATAGAAATTCATGCCTCAGAGAAGTATTGTTGTTTGAATGATTAAATTGAGGCTCAGTGATGTTAAGGAATTTGTCCAAAGTCACAAAAAGTATACTGTTATGAGTCAGACACACCCAGACCAAGAAAAACAACATGATCAGTGCATCCAAAACTCCAGCTTTTGCCCCTCCCTCCCAGTGAGGCAGCCACATAAAGATAGCCATTATCTTGGGTGCTAATGATATAGATCTGTTGATTGTCTTTGAATTTTATTTTGTTTTCTTATAAATGGATTTACTTAGCATATATGTCTTCATCCATTCAGCACTGTGTTTGTGAGATTCAGACTTGTGGCTGCAGCAATTGTTCGTTTGTCCTTACTGCATGATGGAATTTTATTGTAATATACTTTCTCTGTCCTGACTGATGAACATTTGGTTACAGGTTTGGTTTATGAATAGCACTGTTACTAACATCGTTGAAATCCATTTTTTTTTTTGTGGTACTGGGGATGGTCTCCAGGGGCTACACCCCCAGCCTTTTTTATGTTTTTGTTTTCGAACAGGGTATCACTATGTTGCTGAGAATCTCACTATGTTGCTGAGACTGTCCTTGAACCTGCAATCCTCCTGCCCCAGCCTCCCAAGTACTGGGATTGTTACAGGCAGGAATCACCATCACCCCGGCTTCTCTTACATCTTTTGCTACATAATTATGCTGGACACCTACCTAACAAAGGAAATGGCTGAATCACATTATATGTCAAAATTTTCCAGAGAGATAACCTGCATGAGTCATGAGCACCTTTTGAGCACCCCAATCGCTCCGTGTCCTTAATAAGTTTTTATCTCACTTATGTTTCTCTTTTCACTATTGTTCACTATCGTTTCACTATTCACATTGGTGGTATCACATTGTGATTGATTTACATTTGCTTGATTACTAATAAAGTCAAGCAGCTTTTATAAATATTTATTGGTCATGTGTATGTTTGTTCTCTTTTGTTAGGGGGCATGCATGGATTTTGCCCATTTTCAAGATGTGAGCTTTCTGTTTTATTTTTACTGATTTGTAAGAATTCTCTATCGTGGATGCAGATTCTTAATCAGATATAAATATTGCACACAACTTCCTCTACTCTGGCTTTTTTCATAATTTTTATGCTATGTCTTTTTTTTTTTTTTGTGGTCCCAGGGATTGAACCCAGGGGCGTTCTACCTCCGAGCTACAGCTCCGGCCCTATTTTTATCCTTTATTTTGAAACCGGGTCTCACGAAGTTACGGAGGGCCTCACTAATTAGCTGAGGCTGGCGGCGAACCGGGATCCTCCGGTCTCCGCCTCCCAAGTACTGGGATTACAAGCATGCGCCACCATGCCCAGCCCTGCTATGTCTTTTAATAAACGAATTCTTAGTTTTAATGAAGTCCAATTTTTATATTATTTTTACATTAGAGCAATTTAAAAAATAACCTTTGACAAAGTTCAGATATGTTTGCCATTTTATATTTATTGAGCATAATTTTTCATAATATCATCTTATGAACTTCTTAAAATCTATAGAAACTGTAATGTTGTTTCCTTTCTTTAATTCCTGCTATTCCTTATATTTTATTTTCTTGCTCAATCTTGCCATGATTTGTCAATTTCATTAATTTTCCCATCCTCCCCTAAATTTGATTTGGTTGATAATCTTAATTATTTATTATTATCTCTTTTATTTATTTTTGTTTTTAACAATATTATTGCCACTCTTTAACATTTCTTTTGATATGATCTTCTTTTTCTAAGTTATTAAGATGGGTACATAAATCTCTTCTATTCTGTGCCCTGTCTCTGCGTTTGGGCTATGGATTGTATATTTTTCCATTATTTTTATTAACAAGTCAGTCTTCTTTAATTTTTTCCTTTTAATGTAATATGCCTTTATTCTCTGAATTTTTTAAAGATGTTATTCTTGTTTCAGTGTTTAAATGTTTTTGCTAAGGTGTTGAAACATAGGATGGCTTTACTTTTATTGACCTTACTGATATTTACAGAGTTTATTGAAGACATAGAGAAGTTTCTCATTGACTTAAAAAATGAGCAGTGACTATCTTTTCAAATTTCTTTTCTGCTTCATCCTTTGTGTCCCACTTTTCTGGGACACCAGTTAAACACTGTTAGTCAGCCGGGCGTGGTGGCACACGCTTGTAATCCCAGCACTTTGGGAGGCGGAGACCGGAGGATCTGGGTTCGCGGCCAGCCTCAGCTCGCGCGCGCACACACACGCTCTCTCTCTCTCTCTCTCTCTCTCTCTCTACCTAGTGAGGCCCTCCACAACTTTGTGAGACCCGATTTCAAAATAAAGTATAAAAAAATAGGGCCGGGGGCGTAGCGCGGAGGTAGAACGCCCCTGCTTTCAATCCCTGGTACCGCAAAAAAATAAAATAAAAAAATAAACACTGTTAGTCTTTTCACGATGTCTCATATAGCTCTTAAACTTTTTCCTATATTTCCATCCATTTAAAATTCCATGTTCAGGTCAGGTGCTTTCTACTGGTCTTTTTTATGGTTAATTTTTTCTTCAGTTGATTTCAATATGTTGTTAAAATTATTCGGATTATAATTGTATCATATATTGTATCATAATATTTTTATGTGCATATAATTTTCTAGACTTTCCTCCTGACCACTTTTATATATTTTAATTTGGACAAAAGTTTTCAACATCTCATATATTTTTTGAAAAATATTTTTATATTTATTCTGGTGATTATTACCGTGTCATTTGTTGGTCATTTACTCTTTGGTGGAATTTAGTATCGGTATTTTTCAAAGTCTAGTTCTTAATAGTCTTGGTAACATGTAATAAAACACTTTTCCTTCTTCTTGGAGCATGCACATGAATAGTAGAAGTATTGCTCTTACAAATTAACAAATGCAGTGATAGAGTACTACCCACAGTGTACAACAAAGAGAAAAGATAGAAAGAACCTGAGGGCGTAGGTGAATCGCCACACCATCCCTGGACTTCTCCCTTTCAACGTATTATATGGGACAAATAAGTCGATATATCTTTCACACAATCTTTGCTCAGGTATTCTGTTATACAGACATAGACTTATTCCTCTACATAGAACTATAGCTGTTGTGACATATTATAGCATTGCTATTTTTATGTAACTAATTCACATGCTAGCAAAGAACGTATGCCTTCTCCCACAGGTGCTCATTTTAAAAATGTATATTAGTTTTTAGAGGATCATTACAATGAATAATTGGCAAGTGTAATTCACATATCAGGGCAATCCATTTTTCTTTAAAAGAAAAAAAAAGCAGTGCTGGTTTTTGTAACATATGGAGTAACCCCAAAGAAAACTATTGTTTGACAATTGTTAAAATATTATGTTCAAAATCATACACTGACAAAATACCCTGTGTGTTGCAGGGTACAGACGCTCATTATTTCGAGAACCTAATATATAACTATCTGAACTTGGTACAGTTATGATGTAGTAACATAATTTACTTTATGAAACCATAACACTCAATCTTAACAGAATTCCGAGATGAGAAGAGTCAGGGTTAAATTTCTTTAGGCAATATATACTATTATGAAACAGGAAGAAGAAATCAATTTTCTAAGATTGGAGTCAAAGGCTCATTAAAGTGTTCATTATGCATGTGAGATATCCTCGTGGTCCACAAAACTACCAGCCTGAGTGACAGAAATTTTTCGAGGCCAAAATCTTGCTGCATTGGGAACATGAAATGGTAGGTGAGAAAAATCTCAGCAGCCAAAAATCTACTTTTGCATGATATTACGATGCATGCCAGAAAACCACTGTCATATCTACCCCTTTCCCAAAACTTTTAAATCTTTTTCCTTAAAAAAAACTTTGTATGGATAGCGCAGGGAATACTAAAATTATCTGTCATCTATCTATGTATAATTTGTAGAAAATTTACTAGAAGATGCATAATCTGCAAACTGAAATGTATATAGAGTTATGGGATGGGAAAATTTTCAATAATATCCTCTCTAGCAGTGGGGAAATTATTCCTTGAACTTTAACTTATTTTCATCAGTTCTATTCTATTTAGCATGTGCTAGAAGGGAAACGGAGTTGGCTGCTTTATGTTGCAGACCTGAGTGTGAGGTAAGAATAATTTCCTTCCTTACGACCCTTTTAAAAAAAATCACAATAATAGATCTCAATCACGACCTAAGACATAAATGAAATGATTTGTCCTTGTCTTGATGAAATGCAATGGAAACATCCATTAAAAAACTTTCTATAGATGCTTAGACTCTAAGTTCTAATTCAAGGATGTGTTTTCTTTCCAAACAAGTGATTTTTATTGAAAGCACAGCAATAATTTGAACTCAGGGTTCAACCAGAGAAACAGAAATAGTATAGGAAAGAGAGAAAGAATAAAGAAATAAAGAACTGACTGACACAAGGGTGAACATGGGAGGCGAGTCCAAAATCTGATGTCTGTCCCACATCTATGAAGTAGACAGAGGGAGAGAAGATACTGAGAGGACTGGAACTCAGCAGGCATGGGCCCAGTTGAGATAGGATCAGTCAATCTCTCTCTTTCTCTCTCTCTCTCTCTCTCTCTCTCTCTCTCTCCTCTCTCTTTCTCTTTCTTTCTTCTCCTACCTGACCATGTGAGGCTCATCCAAGATACTCTCACGGATTTGGAACCAAATCTTTAGAGACTTCATAGCTACAAAATTTCTTTAAAACAGCCCCTAGATTTATGTTTGATTAAAACATTGGGGACTGTGCACCAGCCTAGACACTTAACAGATTAAATAAAATCAGGAACCAGTATTGGGCTTATATATAATTTTTAGGATAAATGTGAAATTAATAAGTTTAATTAATTATTGAAATTTATTTTGTGCTAAGTAAAAAAACATAGAAAAAAAGATGAAAATTCATAATTGGGGAAAATTGTAAATTAATATACATGAGAAAGAAATTCATCTTGTCAGGAGAATTGGCAGAGGACAGTGAAGGGGAAGGCAATGATGATCAGCGTTTCACAGGTTATACTTTTGACAGAGCCATGTGCATAAAAGGCATCAAATACTTAGGCATGGTGGAGCGCATCTGTAATCCTACTACCTGGTAGGCTGAGACAGAAGTACCACGGGTTCGAAGCCAGCCTCAGCCAGCTTAGCGAGACCCTGTTTTCAAATAAAAAATAGTGCTGGGGGTGTAACTTAGAGGTAGAATGCCCCTGGTTTCAATTCCTAGCAGCAATAAATAAATGGATAAATAAATGAGTGGTATCAAATATACACGGGAGCCATCTAAGCAAGATGTATGTGCAGAAAATCTTTGGTCTTCTATCAGACCCCTACCTTCATCTTTTCTCAAATCCTCCATCAAATGCAGCCAAACAAGACCTACAGAATTCCAGAGTTCTACTCTTCTATTTTCCATATTCATAAGAAACACGCAAGAGCGAGTAGAAGCAAATGGTGATTTTTTTTCCTTAAGGAAGGCCCAAAATGCATAAAATTTCTGCCTATGATGCTAATTTTTCAGGTAGATGAGCCTTAGTTGACAGTGTTCATTGTTATTATCATATACCCAGGTTTCTGCTCTTTCCATTACTGAAAGCAGTGAAGAGTCAGCCTTAAATAGTGCTTTGGTCTTGGTTTGAAAAAGGGCATTACGAAAAGAGATTCCAGGAAATAGATATGCTAATACGAAATGATTTTCAGACTGCCCCTCCTCCCTTTTTACTTCTGTTCTTACTTTTGAAAGCTATGCTTATTTTTACTATTGGTCACAAATACTATCACTAAACATTCCTTGCAGTAATAATAATTTTTTTTTTGTGGTACCGGGGATTGAACCCAGGGGTATTCTACCTCCACGCTACACCCCCGGCCCTATTTTTTATACTTTATTTTGAAACCGGGTCTCATGAAGTTGCAGAGGGCCTCGCTAAGTAGAGAGAGAGAGAGAGACAGGGAGAGAGAAGGAATGATAATCTTGAAAAGAGTTTTTCAAAATAGATACCTAACGTGAAATTAATTATTCTCCATAATAAGAGCAACAATCAATAGAAAACACGACTCTCGTTAGCAAACCTCATATTTTCTCTTTTTTAGATTTGGTCCTGAATTCCTTGACCCAATTCCCAAAATCTATTTCTGTCTCTACCCATTGTTACCTGAGTGCGAGTCTACTTAGACCTTTATTCAGATATCAGAAAATAGGCCATAAAATATAAAGTTCTGGTCTCTACTCATATTGGAGTGACTATTAGAAACAGGTTATTCAATCAGAAAGAAAAAATATAATAGTAAATAAAAGACCACGAGAAAAAAGGTCCTTCTTTACACTTGCCTTTGTAAATACGTTTGGGCATAGGATCCCTGGAACTTTTCTGGCTTAACTTTCTCTAATTGCCGGAGCCCGCCGGCAAAGTCGATCGGTCCCTGAAACATGGAGTGAGGATTAAGAAAAAACAAGAAGAAAGACAAGAGACAAGAGGAAAAACTAGAGATAGGTTTGGGAGGACTGCAGTCAATACCACAGCCTTTTTGGGAGGGCTGGCAGGCACCCACACTGCTGCAGCCCCAACTTTATTCAGCCCAGTTCTTAAATACCTTTTTTCGAGCATAAGATCTTTACAAAAATGATCCTAACAAGTGGATCAACAATCATGATAACAATCAGAAGATAATCCTTAGAAGGGATCAACAATCATGATAACAACCAGAAGATAATCCTTACAAGGGATCAACCACCCTTTCTCCTCCCTAGATTAAGAAACTCCCTCTTCTGAGAACTTCCCTCTATAATATCAGCAAATCCTGATCGGCTCATTTGGTAGAGCTTTTACCTTCTTAGGCCGTTTATGCAACTTAGAGTCTTAAGATAGGGAAATGGTCCCCGACATCTAATCAAATTCATTACTCCCTTGCCATAAATCTAGTTATAGCAATCTCTAATACTTCCAATTATTGTCTTTTGCATGTAAATTTTACAGATGTAAAATTTAAGAAATAGGTGTCTAGCTCTGTAAGGATGATTATGAACAATAGAAGTCTAGGATCATCTTAACCCAATTGCAGAGTAAGGTAATCTGATGCTCAGATTTATTTTCTGAAAGGACCAGTTCTCTTCTGCCTCACTGCTATTTTTAAAGTGATACCATTGAGATCTCAGCTTAAAACATAATTGGAAGTTAGAACACACATTCTCCTTTGGAGGGGTTGACTTAAATTCTGTACGATATAAGATTTTTAAACATACTGCTTAATTTCTCAAATTAAGCATGTAAATTTTACTACTATAAGTCATGTGTGTGACTGTATTCTCAGCTGCTCTGGAGGCTGGAACATGAGGAAGACTGCTTAAACCCAGGATTTTGAGGCTAGCCATATAACATATATGCAATATAACATGTCCCTATCTCAAAAAATATTTTCTAATAAATAAAGCATGTTGGATAAAGCCAAGATAAAAAGGGATAATGTCCATATTTTAATTCTAGGTTGAGAAAAGATTATGGTTTTAAAGTAAAACTTTTAGTTTTACTTTAATTCCTTCAATTATTTAATGTTAATATATTAATTCAGAGAGATACTCACTTTTCTTTATCATGATACAATTTCTAAAATATTTGCTTAGCCTTATTTATATTTCCATTACATGTAAAGAATACTTTTATCTGTTTTGGAGGCTGGACGATTATTTGTTTCTTTTATTTATTTCGGTCCTGGGAATTGAACCCAGGATCATTCTACATTCCAGTTACACCCCCAGCGCTTTTTATTTTTATTTTTTATTTGAGAAATTGCTGAGGGTCTCACTAAAGTTGTTGAGACTGGCCTCAAAGTTGCGATCCTCCTGTCTCAGCCTCCTAAGTACTACAATTAGAGGTGTGTGCCGCCTTGCCCAGCTAAGAGTACTTTAGTCTGAGACTTGGGGAGGCATTCCTGAAACCGAAAAGGAAAAAACAAAATAAGAGATAAGGACATACAGAGAGTAGTGAAAGCCAAATTCTTTCTGAGTGCATATAGAACAGTTTA
This sequence comes from Glis glis, assembly GCA_004027185.1. Taxonomy (NCBI): domain Eukaryota; kingdom Metazoa; phylum Chordata; class Mammalia; order Rodentia; family Gliridae; genus Glis; species Glis glis. The sequence continues at coordinate 102,914 of PVJS01000230.1, forward strand.
TTAAATCTTTTTAAAAAATTGCATAATGCTATTAAAGAAATGGCAAGACTGCGAAGAATTATGGGTCCAAAACTAGAAAAGGAAAATAAATGAGGTGACACCTAGGGAGGTAAGTCCAAAATGTGGTTATGTTTTTCCACTGAGGATGTCTGCTTGTTATGAAAGAAGGGGGAAATGAATTTGAGAAATTAAGCAGTATGTTTAAAAATCTTATAGCGTACAGAATTTAAGTCAATCCCTCCAAAGGAGAATGTGTGTTCTAACTTCCAATTATGTTTTAAGCTGAGACCTCAATGGTATCACTTTAAAAATAGCAGTGAGGCAGAAGAGAACTGGTCCTTTCAGAAAATAAATCTGAGCATCAGATTACCTTACTCTGCAATTGGGTTAAGATGATCCTAGACTTCTATTGTTCATAACCATCCTTACAGAGCTAGACACCTATTTCTTAAATTTTACATCTGTAAAATCCAGCACTCAAGTAAAATTGTTTAGGTGTGTCAAGAGACAAGATTACATGAAGGAAGAGAAAACAATAGAGAGAGAAAGGATAATACAGCAGAATCAGACCACAAGGACTCCATATATTGGAGTCTGTGTCTGAATACACACACACACATACATACACACATACACACATACACATGCTGTGTGTGGTACTATAGATTAAACTCAGGGACATTCTGCCACTGAATTACACCCCAGGCCCATTTTTATTTTTATTTGTGATACTGAAGATATAAACCAGGTATGTTCTACCTTTGAGCTATACCCCTAGCCATATTTTATTTTATTTATCTTATTTTGGTACTGGGAATTGAACCCAGGGCCATTCTACCTCTGGGTTATATCACCAACCCTATTTTTCTTTCCTTTTTTTTTTAAACAAGGTCTCACTAAATTGCTGTGGACATCACTAAGTTGCTGAAACTGGCCTCGAACCTACAATCCTCTTGTCTTAGCCTCCCAAATACTGAGACTACAGACATGAGCTACCATGCCTAGCTTTATTTTTGTTTTGAAAAAAGGTTTCTGTAGGTTTCCCAGGCTACCCTTGAACCTGTAACCCACCTGTCTCGGTATCCCAAGTACTGGGATTATGGGCATGCATGACCATGCCTGTCTTAAATATATTTTGAAGATGAAACCAATAGAATTTGATGATGGAATAGATGTGTGGGAGAAAAAAAAAAGAGGAATCAAGGATCTGATTTGAACAGCTGAACTGCCGAAAGGATTAAATGGCCAAAAACAGAGGATAGGGATTTCAAAAGAAGAATCTATGGTAGAAAATCAGTTTGTGTCTCATGTACCTATTGCAGAACTCCATGAAGATATTGAGGGAGCTGTTGAAGATATTGAGGGATCTGTTGAGTAAATGAGTCTGAAGACATGAAATGTAGAATCACCATGTGCATGGTATATAAAGCCAATAGCATGAAATTGGCTCTAGGAGCATTTTATTGAATTACGGGAGCTGGGTGTGGTGGTGCATGCTTGTAATCCCAGTATGTGGGAAGCTAAGACAGGAGGATCACAGGTTCTAGGACAGCCTCAGCAGGTAGGAAGACTCTCATAAACCTAGGGAGACCCTGTTTCAAATAAAAATAAAATAGGGCTGGGGGTGTAACTTGGAAGTAGAATGTCATTGACCACCAAGAAATGAATTAAGGGGTGTGGCGATGGAGCCCCATATGTGTCTAACAGGAAGGAGTCAGGGAAATGAGATGCAGAATAAAAAGGAGACAGCTAGTAAAGACCAAAGAAGCAGGAGAAAGGCCAAGAAACCATCATGCCCTCAAGCCATATAAGAAAGGTTTAAAAGAAATGGGAGAGGCAAAGACTGACAAATGGAAGGAGAGGAGCTTTAGAACTGAATGTTTGATTTAGAAAAGTGAAAGTGACTGGCAATCATGACAAGAGCTCATTGATGGGACTGGAAAGCCCATTTGGAGATTTTTTCAAGAAAGAATGAAAAAAGAGCCCCCAGCTTTTGAGGATGTATTTTTTGGTGGTTTAGTGTGAAGGACAGCAAGGAATTGGATGGTAACTAGGGGTGATAATAAAGTCAATAGATTTTTATGGTTGTATAAATACAACTGAGTGTGTTCTGATGGGAGAGATCCAGAAGGGGAAAAGGGATTAACTGCTGGAAAGAGGGGAAGTTAATGGAGCCAAGTCCTGGAGTAATTAAAAAGGGATAGGAGCCGGGCGTGGTGGCGCACGCTTGTAATCCAAGTACTTTGGTTAGGCAGAGACCGGAGGATCCGGGTTCGCGGCCAGCCTCAGCTCTCTCGTTCTCTCTTTCTCCCTGTCTCTCTGTCTCTCTGTCTCTGTCTCTTTCTCTCTCTCTCTCTCTCTCTCTCTCTCTCTCTCCTTGGTGAGGCCCTCCGCAACTTCGTGAGACATGGTTTCAAAATAAAGTATAAAAAATAGGGCCGGGGGCGTAGCGCGGAGGTAGAACGCCCCTACATTCAATCCCCGGTACCGCAAAAATAAAAAAGGGGGGGGGATAGGATCAAGTACACAAAAAGGAGTGCAGGTCTTTGCTAAAAGCACAGAGAAAAGTATGTCCTATTATTAGAACAAAGCATTGATTATCTTAACACGAATACACACAAGTAGGGGGAAATGGTGTCTTTATGGGGCTTACTAAGTTAATATCCTGTTTCACATTCCTAGTGAAAAAGAAAGCTAAGTCATCACCCAAGTGAAGAGGAATTAAAGATTTAATAAGTGCATGAAAAAAATGTTCAGCATTATTAGCAATCAGGGAGATGCAAATCAAAATTACCCTGAGATTCCATCTAACCCCAGTTAGAGTGGCAATCATCAAGAAGGCAAACAACAATAAATGCTGATGAGGATGTCAGGAAATAGGAACTCTTCTACACTGTTGGTGTGATCGCAAACTACTGCAGCCAATATAGAGATCAGTATGGAGGTTCCTTGAAAGACTGGGAATGGAGCCACCTTACAACCCAGCCATACCACTTTTGGGGATCTTCCCCAAAGCATTGAAATTATATTACTATAGGGACATATAATTTCCATGCAACTCAATTCATGATAGCCAAACTACGGAACCACACTAGGTGTCCATCGACAGATGAATGGATTATGAAATTGTGGTATATACGCACAACAGAATTCTACTCAGCCATAAAAAAATAACACAATTATGGCATTTACGAGAAAAGGAATGGAAATTGAGAACAGTATGCTTAGTGAGATTAGCCAGTCACAGAAAGTGAAAGGCTACATGCTTTCACTCAGTATGTGGAAGCTAGAGAGAAACTGGGAAAAGAAGACTTCAGATAAAAGAGGGGACACACTAGTGGAATGGGGGAGGGAGAGAAAGATTGAGGGGGAAGGCAGGAGAAAGGGGAGATCTGATGATGGAAACAATTCAAATAACCCTTTGTTCATACATTAAGTCATTTGTATTCATGTAAAGACTCTTTATGGGGAGGGGACAGCAGGGCGGGAGCCATGGGGGGACACAACAGATGCTGTGTGCATGTATATATTTATCACTCTGATCCTCACTATGATGTCTAATTACAATGCACCAATTAATAAAAAGGATTTAAAGAGAGAGGAGACACCAGGGACCAATGTTCTAGGCATGTGTGAGTCTGAATGAACAAGTAAAACATTGTGTGATTGTTGGGAAACCTCAAAGACTACACTGACAATCAGGAGGATCTTGAATTCAGTAAGAGCGGTCAACCAAGTGTGCACTTCCTTTCTTCCCATTCAGTTGCACGGTTCCAGGTACAGGTGCAGAGTAGGTGGAAAGTTAGATATAAGCAGGGCTGAGATTTAACTAAATAATCACAAAGCTAGAGAGACAGGAGAGCTGAGACTCTATGGAAAGAAGTGCTTATAATAACTGGACTTTAGACTTTGGAAAGAAAGAAGTAAAAAATCAAGGGGGTGGGAAAGTAGGAGAAAGAAAGTCTCTGAGTCCTGAGTTCTGATGAGGGGTAAAGATGCTTTAGAATTGGGACTAGAAGAAAAGTTCTGGAATATAATCTGTTGGTGGTGATTAGAGAGTAAGATACTTTAAAATGGGATGGGAGAGGGCTTGCAGTTATTGATAATAAGCTGTAAACTACAACCAGGCATTGGGAATTTGTATTATGATGGAGGACACAATCCTTGAAGGAGAGCAGGTTAGACCCTGGAGAGGCCCCAGGGTATTGCGCTAATCATATACATGAATTTTACATCATCAAGAATTATAACAGAATTAGCATTGGAATAAGGCGGTAACTTTTAGTTAATATAGACTGTATTGTTGTTTTATATTTAAAATTCACTCTATCATATTTATTTTACTCTAAACATTTAAATGCATCTAAAGAAAAGGAGATAGAAGAGAAGGGATCATAATCAATACCTATGATGGTTAATTTTAAGTGTCAATTTATCTGGGACAGGCGATGGCCAAATAATTGGCAAAACATTATTTCTGGGTGTGTCTGTGAGGGTGTTGTTAGAAGAGATTAACTTTTTTTTTTGGAACTGGGGATTGGACCCAGGGGCATTCTACCTCCAAGCTTTACCCCCAACCCTTTTTACTTATTTTTGTGTGTGTGTGGTACTGGGGATTGAACTCAGTGGCATTCTACCTCCAACCTTTACCCCAGCCCTTTTTATTTATTTTTGTTTTTGAAACAGGGTCTCCCTAGTTTGGTGAGAGTTTTGCTACATTACTGGAGCTGTCCTTGAACCTGTGATCCTCCTGTCTCAGCCTTCCAAATACTGGGATTATAGGTGTGTGCCACCATGCCAGGCTGAGATTAGCATTTGATTTGGTGGAGAGAATAAAGGGAATGGCCCTGCCTGATGTGAGTGGGTATCATCCAATTCCTTGAGGTTCTGAATATAATGAACAAAAAGGCAGAGATAGAATTCACCAGGCCTGATTGCTTGAGCTGAGCTGGGACATCATGTTCTGCCCTTGGTGCCTCTGGGTCTCAGGACTGTGGTCCTGGACCAGCAATCTCTACCATTAGTCCACCAGCTCTCAAGCCTTCAAACTACACTGCTGGCTTCCCTGCATCTCCAGCATGCAAATGGAAGACCCAGTGATTTCTCAGCTTTCATCACCACATGGCACAATGTTTTATAATGAATCTCTTTTATAATGTTATATATAAATTACATGTAATACTGTATATCCATATATGTGCTCTTCCAACTGGTTCTGTTCCTCTGGAGAGTTCTAATACAATTTCATAACCTGAAGACAGCATGTTTTACCAAACCATCAGCCAGTAATGTGTTTTCATTTTCTGAAGTTGTAAGGAATAGTCAAATTTAGAAAAGTTTAATATTTTTAAATCAGTCAAAGGGGTGGGTTGAGGATGTGGCTCAGTGGTAAAGCACTTGAGTAGAATGCAAAAAGTCTCAAAGATCAATCCCCAGCAACACACACACACACACACACACACACACACACACACACTCACACACGCACCAATAATTGCAGCTAGCTATTATTTGCAGAGCTCTGGATTATGTGTTTACAATAAATATGTAAGGTACATGTGATTGTTCTCATTGTTTATTGTTGAGGAACTGAAGCCTAGAGACTTTAAATTGTTATTCCAGCCTGGTGTGGTGGCACATGCCTGTGATCCCAGTACTTAGGAGACTGAGACAGGAGGATTACAGGTTGGCAGCCAGCCTCAGCAACTTAGTGAGACTCTCCACAGCTTAGTGAGACCTTGTTTCAAAATAAAATATAAAAATAGGGCTGGGAGTATAGCTTGGAGGTAGAATGACCCTGGGTTCAATCCCCAGTACCACAAAAAAAAATTGTTATTCAAGGTTAAAGAACTAATGACTTGTTACCAGTACAAACCCAAAATAAACTCTAGCTTCACTTGCTTTTAGTTGACTTAAAAATCACCAATTTTGGGAAATTTCACAGCTGGGTGATACATTATTGGTTTTCCACTATCTTTGCTGTAGATAGCACCTCTGACTTGTCAGTTATGATAATGGTTGCCTAGGTTACTTTTCAGGAACTTGAAGACTGTTTCTGCCGAAAACACTGACTCTTCCTTCACTTGGGCCTGCAGACGCCTGATGGGTAACTGGAACGGTGTGAGAAGGCTTGACGTCTCTGTCTTTATATTGTGATTGTGTCTGTCTCGTTCGCTGTCTGACAGAATCTAGAGGTGTTCAACATTTAACAAGTGTTTCAACTAGATGTATGGTGCAGGATTCTCCTTACCTGGACTTGCCTAGCCTCTCACCCCACCTCTTCAAGGACAAAGTCACCTACAAGTCACCATGACCAGAAACACCAGACCATGAAAGGAAAGAAAAGAGGTGGTACCCAAGTACCTGCATCATCTCTACCTATTCCCAGAAAAGACATGAATATTCCTTTTCTTCTTCTTTATCCTGTCTCTCTCCCTCATCATTCCTATACTACATCTGTAGCCCCTGCACTCTCTGGAGTTGAGAAACATATTAGGGAGCAAAGCTCCCTCTTCTCCATTCTTCAGCCACTGAATGCAGCCTTTCTTTCTCCCCAGCACGTTTCCCTTGGACATTAGTTTTTCCATGATCTTCCAGACCTGGGTTCAGTAACAAGTTGAAGACTGTTATATTAACTTGGTCAGGCTGACTGCTGAGACCTTGCCCTGAATTCCATGACCAATATAAAGTGCATATTAATAGGCTTTACCCAGGCTATTATCTTCACAGTGTGCTGTTCTGTTTCAAATTTCTTTGCATTTCCAAATTCATTACATCCTTCCGAATGGCATCCTTTATTTGCCTGTCCTTAAATGAAATCATTTTATAGGGTATATTATCAATTATGAAGGTGATGAATTGCTGTGTTACTTTTCAAAGAGGTGTTTCAGCAAGCTGTCAAGTAGAAAATTCCTTCAAAAAGCACTAAGGTCAAGATTTGTCTTGTCACAGTCCTAACAAGGACTCTTTCTTTGCTAGTGATGCAATTAGTTGGCAGGTCTCGTCCTACATTGTTTCTTCATAATTAATTTGAGACAAATATCGAGTTGCATGGAAGTTCATTTTGTATAGGGTTTTAATGTGTGTCTTAGAGATGTACTAATTAATACTTGTTGATGATGAACAAAAGTAGATGTGTCCTAGGTATTCCTCAACCCATTTAAATATCTTTCATGAAGAATACTATATTGGATAGAAGAAATATTATAAAACCCTATTTATTTATTTGTGCTAAGGATTGAATCCAGAGGAATTCTACCTCTGAGATATAACCCCAGTCTTTTTTATTTTTTTCTTTTGAAACAGAGTCTCACCAAGGAGTGGCACACACCTGTAATCCAATACTTTGGAAGCTGACATAAAAATCTATTTATACATGTACGGTGGTACACACCTGTAATTCCAGTACTTGGGAGGCTGAAACAGGAGGACTGATGGTTTGAGGACAATTTCAGCAATTTACCTAGACACCATATCAAAATAAAAAACTAGGGTTGGGGATGTAGGTCGGAGGTAGAATGCCTCTTGGTTCAATTCCCAGTACCAAAAAAAGTCTGTTTAAGTAAAACCAAGTAAGAAAGGAAATGGGAAGCATATTAAGAAGATAGCATAAGTTTTAAAGCACCCAGATATTTTAGACTCTACTTTTTTTTTAATGGCTGCCTCATTCTCTCCCTTCCTGTGTAGCACTTAATTCACTTTCTTGGGAAAGTTCTCTTTCCATCTTCCCTACCATAGCATTCCCTTTTCCCATTATGTTGTATTACAAGACCCTGCCTATTGCTTTTACTTTAACAATCAATCATTATATTTACTTATGTTTTAATTTTCTCCTAAGCTCCATTGAAAGAAAAACTCAGAGAGATGTCACTGAGCATTGAACTTAGAGCCCTTCAGGAGTGCCCAGCATGGATTTGGTGTTGCAGAAAATTTGAACAAATTTTGATTTGCTGCACATTTTTATAGATACTTTTAGAAACAACTATTGCCTACTTTAAAAGTGTTTTCCAAAAGAAAACTCTCACAAATTTTAAGAAATGACAATTAGTAAATTAATTTTGACTTCAGTCAGTATGGCTTGTGAAATTTCATGTTTTGAAACATCTCACACATTTTCAACAAAAGCATTTTTGGTTTTTGTTTCTGCATTATGTATATTTTCTCACCACATTCTTCTTGTTTTCAATATGTTTAGTTAAGCCTGTGAAACAGGAAAACCTAAACGCACATCCTGTTTTGTGAGCCATGAAGCGAACACCAATTCAGGGATGAGGTGACTCTACAAAAAAAGAATAGAAAATTATAAATGCAGAATCAGTCATAAAATGAGCAGTTATTTAGATTGTAAAGATCCATAACAACAGATTAAAATCAAATGCTAGCAGCTATTACAAACATCCAAAAGTTCAGAAAAATCCATATTTATTAATTAAATTACTGCCATATTTAATATTAATTACCCCTCACATATTTGACTCAATATTTTTTGAATGCCTCCTCATTTGACAATAATTTTGTAATACTTATATAGAAAGAGAGCACTTAAAGTTTCCTTGTGCAATACATAATCTTAAACATTTTTGGAGCTGACAACAGTCATTAGCCAATTTGTCACTAATATCCTGGCTCTAGCACTATGAAGTTTGTTATTTTTTTCATATCAGTACTTCATGTCACATCAGCAAGAAATTTAAATAGTTTTCAACATGCTTATATGATTCACTCCACTTCATTAATTGCATTATGAAACAACAAAAGCCTATTAATTACTTGTATTCAAAATTTATCTCTTCCTTTACATGAGTTACTGCTTTGGTGTGATCAGAAATCATTTTTCATTACAATTAGCATCTGAGTGTCAGAATTATTTCAATTTATTATTACTTTTGTTTTGTGCTCCATTAATTTATCTTCATTTTCAGTCAGGTCTTTACTAAAGAAACTTAATATTCATATGTGCTTTCAGTTTGGGAGATTGCAGTTCCTTATTTAGTTCTTGAAACTTCCCCAATTTATTTTTCCAAAGTGTTGGCTTACTAGCCTCTCTTTCTTCCCATAATGCCTAGGCCCATTCCATTAAATCTCAAATAAGAAGTCTAGCTAAGGAAAATCATAACAGAAAGAACCAGCAATCTTAACTCATTTGGATCCAAGTATGTAATATTTGAAAATTAAACAATGTTTATTACCAAGTGATCACAGTGATAGGGTCTCTCTAAGGGCACTGAGAGTAAAGGACCCTAAAGCATCAGCTCCCTCCATTCTGTGGTCTGTCTGTCTCTAGTCAAAGGTGAAATTAAGAGTCTAGTCTCTCTCAGTGTTTTTGTTTTATTCTATTGTGGGGTGTGTGTGTGTGTGTGTGTGTGTGTGTGTGTGTGGTACTGGTGGTTGAGCCCAGGAGTCTTCTACCTTTTAGATATATCCTTAGTATTTTTTTGTATTTTTTTATTTTGAAACAGGGTCTTTCTAGATCTCTAGGTTACCACATGCTGGCCAGGAACCTGGGATCCTCCTGTTTCAGCCACCCAAGGACTGGGATTACAGGCATGGCACAGTGAGCTGGCTGGCTCAGTGTACTTGAGGGGTAGGTGTATGTGACCAACACTAATCACCAAGAAAGATAAGAAATACTGTATCTTTTAAATCTATAATTATTTCATAAACAAACTAGAGAGGAACTTATATGTAACTCTTAAAAATAATTCTATTTTCTTAAAATGTCCACTAAAAACTGATATACTAAATAGACACAACTTTAAGAATAAAGCCAAGCTTGAGAAAAGCTAAGAAAATTGTAAAGAAGTTTGTTTCATTTGTTTTTGATTCTTAATGCCTAGCATGCAGATAGAACTCTGTCAATACTTGTGATCGGATGCATGCATGCATGCATCCATGAATGAATGAATGAATGAATGAATGAATGAAAAAAGAAATAAGTAAAACTTTTTAAAATAAGACCCTAGAAACCTAATATTTAATTAAAATGTTAGGTAGATAACATGAATAAAAAGACAAATATTCGACTGATTAAGAAATATTGTAATGGAAAATATAATGGCTACACAGCAATAATTACTTTCTACTTAAATATTGCTTTCAGATTCGAGAAGGATAATGGTATGGAAAGTGTGTCATTACCAATTAAAGACATCCAAAGCTGAGGCAAAGTAAATAGAACATTAAAACTAATAAGTGATTAGAAAGTGAATCCGTGGCCAAAGCAGAAATGGAATGTTACCAAAGTCTGGTAAACTGAGGAGTCTCAGCAGGAAATGGCTTGCAGCTTTCCAATTTCTGTGTTTCTCTTCCTCTGACCTTTATGAACTCACTCCCCGTGTGTGTGTGTTTGTGTGTGTGTGTGTGTGTGTGTGTGTGTGTGTGTTACTGGGGATTGAACCCCCAGGGCATTCTACCTCTGAGCTACATGCCAGTCCTTTTTTATTATTTTGTTTGTTTTGAAAAGGGGTTTTATTAGGTTGCTGAGAATCTCACTACACAGCCGAGGCTGGCCTTGAACCTGTGCTCCTCCTGTCTCAGCCATGTGCTGGGATTACAGGCATGCACTACCACACCTGGCTCTCACTCCCCTGTACCCTTGCCAGTCGTGTAACTTCAGCCAAGTGTGCTATCATCATTGTTCTACTCTTGTGTTTAAGACATAATCATGTTCATTTAAAAAAAACAATGTCATAACTAGGTCAAAAGGTTACTCTTCTGCAATGTGCAGGCTAGTCATGACTTTCAGTGTTGTGTGTTGTGTGTGCGCATGTTAGTTCATCTGTGATAGGCCAGTTTGGGGATCTGATTCCATCCCTCCCTTTGTTACACTTTGGCCCTGGAATGGCCCCTCTCAAATGCTCACGTGTTGCAAGCATATCCCCAGTGCATCAGGTGTCAGAGGAGGAGTGTGACTGGGTGTGGCCTTGAGTATGTATTTATTCCTGACTCACTGTCAATTCTCCAGGTGACTCAAATGCACATTGTCTGAGAAACATTGGCCTAGAACAGTGATTCTCAGACCCAATTGCACATTCAAATCTCTTTAAAACACTTCCAATTCCACGGAAAACCAAATGGGAAAGTCTTGGAATGGGACTCAAGTACTGATCCTTTTAAAGCTAGAATAGGGAGTAGGGAGGGAGCCCAGGGGAAAACTCACCAAGTGCTGTGTGCATGTATGTCACTATCACTAAGAACTACATTATGATGGGAAAAACTATAATGCACCCATAAAAGTACAAAAATAAAATAAAATCATAAAAATAAAGCCAGAATATGATTCTGATAGTGAATGGTGACTCAGAAGCTATCAAGGACCAGAAAGCGCACCTACCTAGGCCATCTGCCTGGATTTTGCAGTGACCCCATTCCCACCTTCGACTCAGCTCCAGCCAGGAGTTTTTATCTAGATGTTTCATCAGGCTACCGATGTCAAGTCAATTATTTAAAAGAAGCCCTAAGTTAGGATCTCATCACAGGTACTTAAATATTTAAAATTTGGTTAACATTAATTTTAAAAATAAATTAGCAGGTATTTAAATCAAAATGTGTTGGATTCAGACTGTAGTTTTACGGTTCAGAAATAACAACACTGTTACACCTTCACAGCTTTTGGACTCAAAAATTCAACTTTGTTAACCTACCAAAGGCATCGCCTATTTCCAACTGTTGAGTCACATTAATTTCATAATTATTTAAAGAGCGGGAGCGAGTAAAATTTCTGGGGATTTTACAGGGATCAAAACATTCACATTGGCATTATCAACTTCTTCCTTTTAGGCAGAGCTGCATGGGCATAAAATAATCAGAGGTCATAAGGGAAATGTCACAGAAAAAGTTAAATTAGAGAAATCCAGAGAAACTCTTAGGCTTATATCTCACCATACTCTGTGGCACAAAAATGCTTAAAGGTATTTGTTACGTCTCCCCACGCAGAGTATATGATAATATAGACATGATTCATTACATTTTTTTTCTATTTAATCTTTTCTGAATCAAGTTCTTTTTTATGTTGTACACATTATTTTTAATTTTCTTTAGATTAAATTATTAAGAGCAATTAAACTAATTTCAAGTACTATAAATATAGTAACCTTTTCCATTTTAAAGTGATTTTCAAGATCTGTTTTAATCCAATATTCTGTGCAAAAGCTCTCTATATTAAAATTGTTTCTGTTGTCCAAGCATTATAGATTTGTAGCTAATCATGAATGAAATTGACTTGTTAATAATCTGGACAATGATTATGAGGTCAGTTATAGCCACTATCAACACCAAGTGCCCCTGCTCAAGCTTCCCCAGTTCAGGCCCTCATTTCCCATGCCAGCCTTTCTTTCTGCTCTACACACACAGTCACGCATGCCACTGGGCTCAATCCCAGGCTTAGCACTTATAGGCATCCAAAGCAATGTAGTAAGGTCCATGTGCAACCTTCAGACCTGGACCAAACCCCACTAAGGAACAACTGTGGAAGATAAAATTGCACAGGTCCAGAGACAGGAGGCTCTCAATCACATGAAAACTGAGGTTGGCAGATGGGCTAAGCAAAGGACCCAGAATCGGTGGTCTGGGAACCTCACTCAATGCCCAGTGTCTGGACCCACTAACGCAACTCTTCCCAGGCAACCTCTTCTCCTACAATCCCCTTCCCAGTCTGGTATATGGCTCTTATCATAAAATAGTTTTATCCAATGCACAAAAGTTGGGTTGAGGGCTCATTATTCTTTATTTCACAATAGACCTAGAAGGTGTGGAGATCAACATGCAATTAAAAACTTGTACCCTCTTTTTTTTTTTTTTCTGTGGTACCAGGGATTGAACCCAGGGGCGTTCTACCTCCGAGCTACATCCCCGGCCCTATATTTATACTTTATTTTGAAACCATGTCTCACGAAGTTGCGGAGGGCCTCACTAAGCAGCTGAGGCTGGCAGCGAACCCGGATCCTCTGGTCTCCGCCTCCCAAGTACTGGGATTACAAGCATGCGCTACCACGCCCAGCAGACCCTCTTTTCTCAAGAGTAAGAAGGGCTTTGTCCTCAGTAACTATCCAAGAGCATGGATAAACAATTCTTTTGTATTTGGGGATGGAGGCATCAGAGACCTTTTAAGAATGATGAGTCTTTCAGTGATGGGAAGAAAATAACCGAGAAAGTTCTATGTTAACTGAGTGTGAATATTCTTTTGCATGTACCTAATTTATATGCAAATAAATATGAATTTAACTAAAGTTAAATATTTAACTATTTAGCCAAGAGTTAGATAAATATGAATCTTCTTTTCCATGCATCTTCCTTTCCGTAGAATATGAATCTTCCAGACCAGGGAAGACATAAACAAAAACAGAAGAAAGTTCAGATTCCTGACAGGAACAATCAACAATGTCAACAATGATGTCAAATAACTGAAGACTTAAATTTACCTAAAATGTCCCAAATCAGAAGGTCAATGGATCTTTTCTGCAGTGATAGTGTCTAAAACCATTTTAAGGTAGCTAAAGGAATTCATAGTGAGGGGGAATTTGAAGACAGCAATTGTAGATTTTATGCTCAGGAAGCAAAACACTGAAAGGAAAGCAAATGGTAGTTAACAATGGTACAGGAAGAAAAGGAACATTGGAAGTAAACTTTATTTTCTTAAGTTTATAGTTACTGAACCAAGAGGGAAATGTAAATTAGGGATAGAAAATATATAGGGTATAATTAATAGAAAATTGATAAGTAGGAAGTAGACTGGATCCAGAAAAATAGCCACGGGGTTAACCTTAGGAGATGGGGTTCCTTTTTCTCTGAGAAATAAAAAAAGATAATTCTGGGTGAGGATGTAGTCAAGACATTCAGCCAGAAAGAAGTACTTTAACCAAGCTGTTTTCTCTCTTTCTCCAACACCTGCAAGCCATCGTTACCTTTCTCCTGAATTCTTGCAATTGTTTCATATCTTATTATTTTTGTGGTACTTGGGATTGAACTCAGGGGCATTCTACCTCTGAGCCACACCCCAGTTCTGTTTTATTGGTTTTTTTTATTTTGAAGTAGCATCTCGCTAATTTGAGGAAGGTTCCAATAAGTTGTTGAGGCTGGACTCAAACATGCCATCCTCCTGTCTCAGCCTCCCAAGTACTGGGATTAGAGGCATGTGCCACTACCCCCAGCTCATACATGGTTTTGAGCTCATCTTCATTCACTCTTTAATAAATGCTTCATTCAGAATGATGTTAAATGATATCTGATTGTGTTATCACTCTATACAAAAACCCTCAAAATAGTTGGTATAAAAAAATCCGTATAGTGCCCTATTTGATCAACCAACGTTCTGCCCCTACACGTAACCCTCACTCTCAAATTCTCTGACCCAATTAATTCTCTCTCCCTGGCTTCTGGTTTCAGCCCCAGTGTCTGTGCTTCAGGCTACTAGGCATGTTCCAGTATTGCTCATGACTCTGTACTTGATTTTCCCCCAGCCTGGAATCTCTTTGTTTGACAAATACCTCAGACAAAAAGCCTGGCTCAGCTTCTTGGCTCCTTCAATACCATGGCACAGTGAACCTTTTCAAAATTACGTTTACACATTCCATGGTGTTACTCTTGACATTTCCTATACACATTCCCTGAATCACATTTTCAATGTAGAAACCTCACTTGAGTTTCATAAGTTATATTTTTATATGACTTGAGTCACTTTCATGAAGCCTGCTGGTTGCGGTTCCATCCTCAACCCTTACATTGGCGGTTGGCATAGTAGACCCCTAATGCACATTTGTTAGATGCGTTATGATAGGTAACAAGGTTGGAGACCACTTGGGACAAATTAAGGCTATCATAGAAGTAGCGATAGTCATTTATGTCCATTTAAAATTGACATATTAGGTTTGAAATATACTTGTTTGTGTGATTTCTCCCACCAAGTCCAATGCTCAAAATTTATAATAAAGGACATGCATAGATTGGTATATCTGCTTCAATAGGGCTCAACAGAAATATAATGCAAACCACAAAAGCAAGCCACACACAGAGAGTTATAAATATTTTAGTACCTATGTGAAAATTAGTACAGAGGAAAAGTAAAAGTTAACTTTAAAAGGATATCCTATTTAGCTCAGTTATCCAAAACAGTATCATTTAACTCAAAATCAACATAAAATATTATTAGTGAGATTTTATATTTCTCTCATACTCAGTAATCCAACTTTTGTATACATTTTCATACATGAAACATATTTCAATTCGGATTAGTCATATTTCACATGTTCAACAGAGCAAGTGGCTAGTGGCTACTCTCTCAGACAGTATAGATGTAGATACATATCGAGTTTGAAATGGCTTGCTTTCAATTGAGGAATATGATCTGTGGGAAATTGAGTGTGATAATAAGACGATTGTTGAAGTGATAGACTATGAAGCCAGTTGCACCAGTAGGAGGAGAGGATGGGGGCAAAGCAGATTTTGAGGAAGTTTTAAATTATATCAATAGGCAAATTCAGTGAGATTAAAGGGAGTGTAACAGCTCAAAGAATAGGAGTTTGTAATCAGAGACTGCATGAAGCATGAGATAGAAATGAAGGTTGTTATAGGCAAAAGTTCAGTGAGGTAGCAAGGGTGTTCTAGGAAAACAACAGCTGGTGCAGCGCCCCAGAAGACTGTTGCCAAAGCCCTGAAAGAAGGTGAGAGACTCTCAGATCACTAGATGATAGCAGTAGAGACCAGAGGGTAGCCATGGAATCCTGGCACCCAAAACAGATGACATTAGCACAAAGGTGAAACAATTCATCTCTTAACACTGTTAATGTGGGGTCTAGAGATGACTAAGAAAATTCATCAATATGAATGGAGAAATGATGAGCAGGAGGACGGAGAAAAGTTATGGGAAACAGAATAGAAAAGAGGCAGCTGGAGCAGTCAAGATAAGCCTGTGTTTTCCAAATGGGAAGAACAATTTGGAAGTGATATGTTGAGGAATTGTACATTTATAAGGAAAGTTCCTGGCTCCTGTAAAGAAAAATCTCTACTAAGTCAGCTGGTACTGCCCCACTATGCTAATCTTCTGACATCAGAAGGCTCTTGTAGAGGGCAGGAGTGACTTAGAGAATGGCTCTTAGATAGCCCAGATGAACTGCTAAAGTCTAAGGTGCTTTGTCAATGCAACTGTTTCCGAGAATTCACACTACATTTATTATCCTCGATGTCCCCTTTCATATGACTAACTTCAGAAGCTTTATTTTTATTTTTTAGTGGTACTAGGAATTGAATCCAGGGACACTCTACCTCTGAAGTATCCCCTAGCTCTGTTTTATTTTTTTATTTGAAACAGGGTCTTGCTAGGTTTCTGAGAGTCTGGCTATGTTGCTGAGGCTGTCCTCAAACCTGTGATCCTCCTGTCTCAGCATCCCAAGTACTGGGATTACAGGTGTGCACCACCACACCTGGCTTAGAAGTTTCTTTAAAGGGATAAAGGAGGACATAAAAAGACGCTAGCTGAGTCCTGGGTCTCAAAAGAATACAATTGAGACTTTGGACAAAAATCTTGATTTTTTAAATCTCAAAGGCATGGGAGGAGAAAAGTAAATATCAATGAGGACCTTTATGTTTATTGTTCCTAATAAGACTGAAGTAGTTGCCTAATATTAAATAATTTCCTAAACTGGGCCACTATTCCACATTCATTCAACAGGAGTTTAGTCAATTTTAGCTTATTGACCAGAACACTAGAAGGTTCTAAAGATACAGAGATGAAAAACATTAAAAAAAATCTTAAAGAGATTCAAATCAAAGCAGGAGGCTGACAAATAAACTAGGGAATTATATTAGGGCACAGAGGGGCTTTTCCAGGAACTTGTGACTTGCGGATGGGAGGTCAGTGGAGATAGAACATCATCTCAGCTAACATAAAGCCAGAGCCAAGGACCTGATCCTAGAGTTTAAACAGTATGAGAGCAGAGAGAAATCTCATGAAAAAGTAATTCAGCAAAAATGCCTAATGTTTTCTCAACCTCTCTTCTCTCATCTGCATGCCCTCTCAGAATCCAAGAGTTCACATGCCTCTCTGAAAGACAATTACAAACTAAGAAAAGTAGTGCTCAAAGTTGACTTCACTTTAGAATCAGTGAGGGAACATTTTTTTTTTTTACCGGGGATTGAACGCAGGGGCGTTCTACCTCCGCGCTACACCCCCGGCCCTATTTTTTTATACTTTATTGTTTTGAAACCGGGTCTCACGAAGTTGCAGAGGGCCTCACTAAGGAGAGAGAGAGAGAGAGAGAGAGAGAGAGAGAGAGAGAGAGAGCGCTGAGGCTGGCCGCAAACCCGGATTCTCTGGTATCCGCCTCCCAAAGTACTGGGATTACAAGCATGCACCACCACGCCCAGCTTGAGTGAACATTTTTAAAAGCCCTTTACTCTCAGGGGAGGGGGAAAGCCAGGCATGAATATTTCTTATGGTTTTCCAAATGTTTCTAACCTGGAGATAAGGTGATCACCATATCAGAACATTCAGGAAACTCCAAACTAGTCATAATTCAAAAGAGGATTTCTCGTGTCTCCAGCATGACATCTATACAAAGTTTGAACTCATAGATCTTCCCAATGAATCTAGGACAAATTTGGTGGTATTCCAAATGCAAACAAATAAGAAAGAGAACCCCACAAATTCAAGACTGGGAGGGACCAAAGATGGTCTTGTAGTTTCTAGTTTGGACACATGGTAGAAGCTGTACTGTTCATTTAGAAAAGGATCCTGGGAAGGAAGTAAATTTAGGAACAAGAGAGAAAATTTGGATGAGTTTTTTAGATTTCTGTCATCTATATCTGACTGAAGCTACTTAAACACCATCTACATACTTTTAGACACCTAGCTTTTTAAAGATAGAAATTAATTGTATTATTTCTTGGAATGACAGCAATCAGAGTTTACATTATGTTATTACATTTAAAATATTATTCATGACATTGAAGGATGATAAAGCAGACTGTTTTTCAAAGAGGACCATTGACATAGGCAGAGGGACCACTATAATAGTGCCTTGCATTGGGGAGAAGGGATCGGACTAAACTCTGATTCCAGTAAGGGCAAGTGGAAATTTATAATCTGGGAGCAGGATGGGGGTTGGTGTTTGGATAACTACTAGAGAAAACATTAAGAATAAGGTGTTCGTAGCTAAACTGATTTGATAGGATTATTGCTGATGGCAGAGCAGGATGATATGGTATTGAAGATTATCCGATCCTTAGATGAGGGATTTTCAATAAACAGAGAAGATAACTTGCTCCAGTTGGATTCTTCAAGTTCAGAGAAGAAAGCCTCAGGTCAGGGTTAGCCAAGAAGACACCTCAGAAGACCATGATGAAAGCTGTCTTCACAGGAGGGAGTTTCTGGCTATGCCAAAGGAAAGCTCAGCTCCAATGAGGGCCAGTGTCTCTAAAGAATGAGACTTGATTTCAGAAAATACAAATATCTTTTAATTTGGGAAGAGGTTAAGTCTATACCATGAAATAGTCTGAGAATTTTTTAAAATATGAATCTTTGGACTGATGTGTTGGCATGTCCCTATAATCTCAGTACTTGGAAAGGCTGAGACAGGAGGATCTGAGGTCCAAGGCTAGCCTCTGAGATTTAGAGAGATCCTGGGAACCATAGTGAGACTCTGTTTCAAAATTAAAAAAAAAAGAATTAAAGGGATCTCGGTGTGTAGCTAGCTTAGAGGTAGAATGTTCCTGATTTCAATCTCCAGGACCAAAAGAAAAATGTATCTTTGAACGTTTCTTCCCAATCATACCTGTGTGGGAACTTTTTACAAAAAAGCAAAATAAAAGTAATTATTATTTTGTTATTTAAGAGGTTTGAATGAGTACAATATTTCATTCAGAGCTTTGCTAGTGTTCACCAACATAAAACATTTTCCTCAAATTCCTCATGCTATAATTTTACGTATTTTTCTTTATAGGTCCCTAAGATGTCTTAGAATTTTCCCCATTTTTACATGCCCTTTATTCAATTCTTATCAGTCAAGTTGTAAAATAAAGGCGCCCTTATGCTTCTATTCACTTAGTTTTTCACACCTAGAGCATAAATATAGTGCTACGAGTTTGGTTTTAACGAACAGTGTATGTGGCATAACTTATAATTATTCCCTGTCTTTGGTTAAACATTAAAATCGAAGAAATGGCACATTCAGGGTTCTTTGCCTTTGATGCCAGGCCTGCAATGTTCTCCAAGAAGACAAATGACTGGATTGCATTTTGGTTATTAGAGTGAGGTTTATTATGCTGCTCAACAAAGGTGCGTTTAATAGCATTTTCATTATATTCAAATCATACCCAGAGTTACACACTTAAAAAGTAAATGAAGTGTAGTCCTATAGAGAATTACTCCTGTGTGAATTCAGGCAAAGTAAGAATAGTATATTATTCGTAATAGAAAGTCCCAAATACATATTTGAGCTATAAATACATGGAAAGATGAATGATCTGTTTTCCAAGGGTATTTTACTGTGAAGTGAAAGGTACTTAAGGCAAAAAGTCATAAAGAACTTTAAGATTTTCTTATGGAAAATGAGTGACATGCTGCTTGGGTTTAACAGTCTTAGTGAAGTCACTCCCCCAAGGTTGCTCCATTTGCTTTATGGAACACCTGATTTTCGTGGGTCTTGATGTTCATGAACTGAATGATGAGATTTCTTCTTCTTCCTGTGGGAGGTAGAGAGTCCTTTCCACTACCAGAATACTTCCCAGTATATCTGTACACATATTTTTTTTCTCCTACTATTTGCCCTTATTTGGGGGGATTAAATGAAATACCTCCATGTAACTATATCTTAACAAGCCTGGTAATAAGATCATATAAAGAACAGAAGAAAACTAATTATATTTGTTTAATTCTCTATATAATGTAAATAATGTTACTTACCAACAAAAGATAGCGATTATAAAAAAGGGAGATTCATTTTGTATACTTAAACATGGAAATGATCAAAAGTTAACCTAACATTGATGGATAACACATTTTTTGCAATTAAACAATAATCAACATGACAAATCAAATAAATCCCATTCTGTGACTTAATACCCATTAACAAGCGATGTTGCTGTATAGTATTCTGTCAATTTGTTTTAATTTGAGTACAGTGACACATCTGTAAGTCAATCTGAGTTGATAAATTATTTGATAATTTCAAGGTTTTCATTTTGGCTTTCTGTATCATTCACATAAAACCTGTATTGATTTATAATCTGAAAGAAATTAAGTCAGGCTAAATAGAAGTGAAGTTGTTGGTCAGAAAATACACTAAACAAATAACTGGCCGGGCGTGGTGGCGCACGCTTGTAATCCCAGTACTTTGGGAGGCGGAGACCGGAGGATCCGGGTTCGTGGCCAACCTCAGCGCGCGTTTTCTATCTCTCTCTCTCTCTCCTCTCTCTCTCTCTCTATCTCTCTCTCTCTCTCTCTCTCTCCCTCTCTCTCTCTCTCTTTCTCTCACTACCTAGTGAGGCCCTCTGCAACTTTGTGAGACCCGGTTTCAAAAATAAAGCATAAAAAAAAATAGGGCCGGGGGCGTAGCGCGGAGGTAGAACGCCCCTGCATTCAATCCCCGGTACCGCAAAAAAAAAACCAAAAAAACAAATAACTGATAATTTAACTCCCAACACTATTCTGTATATCAGCAATGTTCTCTACCACTGGCTGTAACAGTGAAGCAGACAAGACTGGGGAAAATGTGTTTCTAGAAGCTGAGTCTCTGAAGTAAATTCCCAGTGTTGAGCTTCTTCTATGGGGTGCTAACAACTGTTCAGAGTAAAATAGTATCTACTTGACAGAATTCAGTATTTAAAAAACTTGGAATTAAGTTGTATTTAAAGGTTCTCAGCCTCCAGGTGTGATGGTGCACACATGTAAGCCCAATATTTAAGAGACAGGAGGATTACAGGTTCAAAGCCAGCCTCAGAAATTTAACAAGGCCCTCAGCAACATAATGAGACCCTGTTTCAAAAAAAAATAGGGCTGAGATGTAGCTCAGAGGTAGAATGCCACCAGGTTCAATCCACAGCACCACAAAATAAATAAATTAATAAATAAATAAAATATTATTAGTCAAAAATTTTAACAAACATATAAAACAATTTCAGGTTTATGTTAATTTTTTTAAAAATTAGTAGAATTTAATCTAATGTATACATAAATATTTGTTAGTTATGAATCTTATCTCATAATTGCTAAAAATAATTTATCAATGATTTCAATCCTATTTTAATATCATTTATTACTCTTTTTATTATTATTATAGTTGTCTATACAGAAGTCTGGGTGTGCATGATTTAAGCAATTATGAAAAATTATAATCTCAAAATGATAATTATTTTAGTCTAATGGAAAAGATGGATGGACCTCTGCTTCATTAACAATAAAGTTTAGTTTTATTGTGAAAACACCAGAATAATTTTGATAACTAAACCTTGTTTGTTAACCCTATTAATGCTTAGTTTTGAGATTGGTATTCTATTTATTTCTAAGGAAACTGATACTAGCAACATTGAAGATTTCTTCAGGTTTACAAATTCTAAAAAGTGAAATTCCCATCTGCAATGATTTTGTTATTAGTATATAAATTTTGTTTTGGGCTCAGTTGCAAACAATAAAGGCTAATCTTTTGAGTCTAGCTTTAATAGCTTTATGAAATATACACGGAGAATTATCTTTATAGAAAAGAAGATATTCTACTGATATTCAGTCACTGAATCCCTTTTATTAGTTGTATGACATGAAAATTACATTCTATATCAAAAAATGCTATATCAAACTTCTATTGTGTATTTGTAAGTTGCTGAAAACACATTAAAATATTTGAAAATAATAATTTACTAAAAGATCTTGCAAATTTTAAAAAGAACACCATTCAAAGGACATGGCAGTATATTAATATAAATGGATACAATTACTAGAATAATTTAGCATGCAATATTATGCATTTGAAGTTTCAAAACATCCATATACTTCTGGTCATCCAGTGATTCAAAGCAACTCGACACTGAAATCAGACACTCTTTGGTGAATTTTACATCTCTATTCTCCCAATGCCCAATTTACTCCAATGAAAAAATGTGGCATTTTTCACAGTGCATCAACACTTCTGGTCCACTGGGGATTAATACATCATTTGTGTGATGCAGGCCTAACTCCCTAGTGATGAGAAAAAGTTAGTGCTCTTTAAAAAGTGCCCAAAACTCGTGGGGAAGTACTTAATGGGCTTGGAAAATCGAGTTCAATATGATTTTAGTTGTCTCATTTTATTGATTCACAGCTTTTTTTTTTGTTTTAATAACTGGAAATCTAGAAAATAGATGTCATTATTTAATGATATCTCTTCTAACATTAAAACTATGTCCAGAACTGCTGGACCTGGGTTGGAATTCATGCTGAACCCTGTGGAAGGAATGAATCCAATCCAGGATCAGTGGAATCAATTGAAACTTCTTGTGGAAAATCCCCAGCCTAGTGAAATGAAAGACTTAACAACTTATTCTCAAGTTAAAAAGAAACGCATTTCTGAAACATTCTCTAGATAGAAGTCACACAAGTCCCAGTAATTGTGTACGTTAAAATTAAACTTTAAAAAGCCTTTTACTTTTTGTTCATTTTCCTCTCTTAGCCCCACAGCCTCAACCCTTAACCCTAGTTTGCATTTTCCCCCAGCAAAGAGCCAACAAACAAGAATTGTTTCTAAACAAAGAGCCTACAAACAAGAATTAGTCCTGTGTATTCACTTAAGAAATTCTT
Organism: Glis glis; assembly: GCA_004027185.1. Lineage (NCBI taxonomy): Eukaryota > Metazoa > Chordata > Mammalia > Rodentia > Gliridae > Glis > Glis glis. The sequence continues at coordinate 125,673 of PVJS01000230.1, forward strand.
CATTTTTTTCAGTAAACTAGAATATGTGCTCTTCCGTTCAAAGCTATCTTATTGTTCTAATTAGTCGCCCTGAAATTTAAAGTACATAATAGACTTGGCAAAGATAATTCTACTTTTTCCAGTGTTATTGGGGAACATTTGACAAATAAAAATTGTATGTATTTAAGTTGTTCAAGCTGATGTTTTCATACACACATGCATTGCAAAATGATCCCCACATTTAAGCTAATTAACATATTTGTCACCTCATGTTGTGACAATCTTTTCTTTTTTTCTTTGGGTACTGGGGATTAAACCCAGGGTCATTCTATCTCCGAGCTACTCCTCCAGCTGTTTTTATTTTGTTATTTTTAAACAGGGTCTCAACCAGGTGTGGTGGTGCATGCCTATAATCCCAGTACATGGGGGGCTCAGACAGGAAGATTGCAGGTTTGAGGACAGCCTTAGCAAGCAGTGAGACTCTCATCAACCCAGCAAGACCCTGTTTCAAAATAAAAAATAAAAATAAAAATAGGACTGGAGGTATAGCTCAGAGGTAGAATATTCCTCTGCTCAATCCCTAGTACCACAAAGAATGGTTTTTGAAGGCCTCACTAAGTTGCGGAGGCTGGCCTTGAACCTGTGAGCCTCCCAAGTACATTCAAAATGAAATCATCATCTAAGGAGACTCTCTCCTTACCTCCCACTCTCTGTGGAAGATACCAGACTAACTTCAATAAACAAGGAATGAATAGCAAACACAGGTGGCCTAATCTCACCAACCTCTCCCCGATGCCCTGAAGTACTTTTTCCAGTAGCTCACATCAGCATTTAAAAATCATCTTTCCAGCCAGTACTTGAGAGGCTGAGACATGAGGCTTGCAGGTTTGAGGATAGCCTCAGCAATACAGGGGAACTCTCAGCAACCTAACAAGATCCTGTTTCAAAACAAAAAGCAAAAAATAATTCAATGGGTGGGGTGTAGCTCAGAGGTAGAATGGCCCTGGGTTCAATCTGCAGTACCAAAAAAAATCATCTTTCCTTTTATTTCAGCACAGTAAATTTCACTGTTCTCTTTTGCAAAACTCTCGTCCTCCATTGCAATAGTATTAAATAAACTCTTCTCCCAATAGTTATGACAAGGATACAGAGCAGTCTTTCCTTTATACCAATTGGTAAGTGTTTTCCTCCTCTACCACTCCCTATTATCTGCATGTGTAACATTTCCTTTGTCTTAATCTATTGTAATAAATTTGAAGAAAAAAAAAACCCTGAAGTTAAAAGAACCAGGATTTGTTAATGACATGTCTTGAAGCCAAAATGAATGAGTGAATTAATGAAATGAAATAAAGTAAAGAGAAAGAAGAAGCAAGTTGAATTTCCTATGTGACTTTTCAAAGGATGGTATATAAGTAAGAGGACTCATTAAATTATAAATACAATTTTAATATTACCATGACCTAAGAGAGGCAACAAATTGTATGCAAATAGGCCTGAAGGTAAATTTCATTCACACTTTCTGCGTACTAAAATCGGGATAGTTCACACAAGGTTCTGGATTTCCAACATCTCAATCAACCTAGATATTTATTCCAGCATAACAGAAATCAACAAAGGACGTGAAGTAACAGCAACAGCTTCTTTTAGAGGTAACTGCAGGTACATTAAAAGATACTCTTCTGGGAAGATACTGAGGAGTGGTATAACTATGCCATATAATGGGTCCATTCGTAGGCTTTTGAGGAATTGGAAGTGGAGACTATTATACTGGGATCAGCTATTCTCAGAAAGTCAAGGGTCATATGCTTTCTCTCATATGTGGAAACTAGAGATAATTTTTTTTTAAAAAGGGGAGGGGACTTCAAATCACTAAAAAGAGAACAGTAGAATATTGAAGAGGTATTAGGGAAGAGGAGTTGGGAAGGGAAAAGGAGAGGTGATGAAGGAAACAGCTCAAATAATGCTATGTCCATGTAAGAAGGGACCATTACCAATCTCACTGACATGTCCGTGGAGCGGGCTGGGATCCAGAGGAAAGCACGCCAAGTGCTTTGTGCATATATGTTTGTATCACTTGAAGCTCACTATGATATATAATTATAATGCACATATAAAAATGTGTTTTTAAAACAGATGCACTTCAAACTTATTTTAATTCATTCTGCAGCTTTTTAGAGCCGGGGATGTATTCATTTTTGCCAAGTAGTTATGGTTCTAAATGGCTTTTGACAATCATATTTTGCGTTTCTGGTTTGTAGGAAACTTGCACTTTACGTTTCCTGGTTTTAAATTCGTCGATGGAAGTGGCAACCTTTCAAACCACTCGCATTTAACGTAGGAGTTCAACCAAATTGGCTTCCACCTTGTACATTTTTTTATATAATAAAATGTGTTTACTAGCATAGTTTGATATCATTCCATTTCACTAAAATAAAGAATGTTATGTTTTGTGCACGTCTGTTCCTATTCCATTGTTTTGAAGTATATATAACTAAAGTTAATTCTGAGCTTAGTAGCTACTAATTAGTACAATTATAAACGATTCATAAACGAGATTGGTTGACTGTGTGTGATTCTGTTTTTTTGTGTTTTAGTGAGCGATGACACTACCCAGCATGTTTTTGGCTTTTTTCTTCTTTCACAGATAACTGGCTTCAGGTCAAGGGTCTTTAGTCACTGGGTGAATAATTTTAAACAAATCAGTTGTGTTCATTCAGACCTCTTCTCTCACATTAAATTAAAGAGGCTGAAACACACATTTTTCTAAGCGCTCTCAAGCTCTGAAATAGGGTTATATAACACGAGGATGATTGCTATGTCAAATGTTCACGTATTGGGGCAAGCAAGGATTCTGAGGGAGAAACTTGGTTGAGTGCTTCTAATATTTCAGCAAGCAAGGTGTTTACTACCAATTTTTATCAGGTTAAAGTTTACTTTTGCCTCATATTTCTGAAAATTTTTATAAGGAATACATGAATAAGTAATAAGTATTATTAAATGATATTTTTCATTAATCGAGATCATGTAATCTGTTAGTACAGCCAAATATATACTTCCTAATGTCAAGTTATTCTTTCAGGTTTTAACTGAGATGACTACTACATGACCACGTTTTAAAACGTGTTTTGAGCCTAGCGTGGTGGTGTATACTTGTTATCCCAGTACTTGGAGGCTGAGACAGGAGGATCACAGGTTCGCAGCCAGCCTCTGCAACTCAGTGAGACCCTGTTTCAAAATAAAAGAATAGAATAGGTGAAATAAGGGTGGAGTTGTAGCTCAGAAGTATAATGCCCCAGGGTTCCATCCCCATCCCCAGTACCACACAAAAATAAATAAACAAAACATGTTTTTGTTGGATCAAATGTGTTTAACATTTCATTTTCAATTTTTATATTTAAGTGACATAATGAGATTGAAATACAATGATTCATTCATGTTTTGTTTGTACATAAGGTTCAAGCCGGGCGTGGTGGCGCACGCTTGTAATCCCAGTACTTTGGGAGGCGGAGACCGGAGGATCCGGGTTCGCGGCCAGCCTCAGCTCTCTCTCTCTCTCTCTCTCTCTCTCTCCCTCTCTCTCTCTCTACTTAGTGAGGCCCTCCACAACTTCGTGAGACCCAGTTTCAAAATAAAGTATAAAAAGAAAATAGGGCCGGGGGTGTAGCGCGGAGGTAGAACGCCCCTGGGTTCAATCCCCGGTACCGCAAAAAAAAAAAAAAATTGTACATAAGGTTCATATGTCAGTTGTGAATATGCATGATGCATTTATGTTTCTGTGTGTATACACTCACAATATTGAATAAATTTTTGCACCTGGTGTTCTTTTACGATTCAAATCACCTATTTGGTTTTTCAACAGTATTTAAGGGATTTATTATTTATAATAATTTGTATTCATTTATAAGTTAGTCTATATAAGTACTGTCTTTAGAATATTCCTATGGTAAATTGTCTACTGCCCCCAACTTTTTACACCTGTATCATGAAAGTACATGTAGAATGTATTTATAGATATAAAAATAGTTGCTCATATATATATATATTCTTGTCTTCTTGCATTTTAACATTCTACTATAATTCATTTATTATGTCACGGACTTCCATCCTTGCCGATTGTTTTGCCCCTTTCTCTCACTCCTTGAAAGCCAGCTTCTTCTGGGGCACAGATGTTCTCCCTCTACACCGAGTTTCTCTTATTTTCAAGAATAAGAAAAGCTCGCAGACTTCAAAAAATCAGAAGTGCTCTTCATCTTCCTCCCAGCATCTGTCAAAAAGCGAACAGCTATTTGCGAATAGACCTCATAGGGGGACTATGAACAGGGAAACGATACATATGCATATTATTGGATATTGATTGCTGGAATTGTAGGATATTTGTTGCTATTCTAAAAGCACATTAATGTCTGGGACCGAAAAGAATGCCTTGATTCACCTGCCATAATGGAGATCAATGATGTTAGGAATGAAATGGAGTTTTTTAACACAATATCACTGCTAATGTTTCCAGTGGGAACCCAGTTCCACCTACTTATTTCCCCAGTTCCTGAGTTCCTAAAATCCTCTCCCTAGCAGAGAAACATTATTTGCCTGATCTTATTATTACTATCAAGGTTTCCAGTAATTTAGGGCTAGTGTTATTTTCTACATTTCTATTCAACCATTAAATTTCTAAGTACAGAAGGTAGGGATGCTGTGCAGGGTTGGTGGATTTTCCAAGCTTAATTAACTGGTGCTTCCAATTGAAGCAAAAGCCCTAGAAGTGGTCTGATTTTCCTCTAGAAAACAAAATATCCCTTGGAATCTGATATGCAGCCAGTGATCTGTTGACTTTTCATTTCTCCCCTCTTTATTAACAATCAAAAATACTAGACGTTTTTTGAGGTCTATACATGGTGACAAGTAGTATACCACTCTTCACTGTATTGTCTCAGGTTCACACTATTCTATAACTCTGAAAACAATTTCCTCCAAAGGGATCTTAACTATTCTCCCCATCAAAGTGATTTCAAGTCAAATCATTTTATTGATGATACCAAATTTATAGGATATATAAAACAGAAAATATCAGGGACATAAAAGATAGAGATGAATTCCATGAAAATATAGGAGCTGGATATAATTTCTTTGGGGAAAAATCATGCTCTAATAATCTATAAATGTCTGGATATTGTTTTCACATCTTAAGCATAGATGTACTAAATGCTACCTACCACTTTAAAAGGTCCCCGGCTGTCTTAGTCACCCTTTCATCACTGTGACCAAAATGCCTGACAAGAACAACTTAGAGGAGGAAAGGTTTACTTGGCTCACAGTTTCAGAGGTTAAGTCCATGGTCTGCTGGTTCCAAGTCAGAAAGAAACATCATAGTGTTAGGGCGTGGCAGAGGAAAGCTGATCTCATGGCAGAGACATAGAGAAATAGAGAGAAAGGGAGAGACAGACAGACAGACAAGCCAGGGACAGATGTAGTCCTCGAGGCCACACCCACAGTGGCCCACCTCCTCCCGCCATGCTACACCTCTGAACATTGCGGCTTTGGGAATCATGCTTTCAACATATGAACTTCTGGGGTACACTACAGATCCAAATGAAAATACAATTTCTTATTGGGCTTCTTAGGAATTTGGAAGAAATAGGTCATTAAATAAAGGATTCTGGAAATTTCATTTACATGTACTGCAAAATGCTATATTTTAAAGAAAGCATAAAACAGGTGTGTGTGGGGGGGGAGTACCAACTAATTTAGACTAATGTGAGCAGCTCTAATATTTTTCTTTCCAGTCCATCCTATAATATCAGTTGTCCTGTGTTTCAGTGGACAAGAAATTGTATGGATCTTTAGTGTGTCACTTATGGAAGTCACAGTGTTGGCAGATAGAGTTTGGGTGCAAAGCTATGGCTTCTTATTCAAGAATTATTCTTATTCAAGAATTATTCTACTTTTGAGAAGCATAGCCTGTTTTGCTTACTGGTCCTCCAAATTATTAAATGCCACATCATTGAACTTCAGTTCACCAAATCTGCTCAGCATCAGTTGGTTCTCATTTGACCCAGTATGATGCAAATGTGGGTGTGTGGAGCTATACTCCAGGGTCTTTGAAAATGGTCTCTACAGCATGCATTACAAGTAAGTCATAAACAGAAATTAGTAATAGAACTACTATATAATCTCCTCTTACACTAGTTGCCTACACCTTCCACAGTCAGTCTTTGCATCTCTAATGAATCAATCTCGTGGGACCAGTTTACTAAACTAGAAAACACATGAACCTAATTTAGAGCTAGTTCTACCTCCCAGAAGGTACCAGCTTCGAGGGACTCGTGACAGAATGACTGCCCCATTCAGGAGCAGCCTTGAATGGAATATCAAGTTATTCACTGTGCTTAGAAAGAGAGCTGTCCTGAGCAAGGATTGGACAATCACTGAAGATTTTGGATGGAATGTCAGGAGCCTAGAGTGAGATTAGGTTACTGGTATCAAGGGATTTTGCAAAAAAGAACATCAAAACACTCAGGAGGATGATATCCTGCATCTGGTGTAAGTGTTCCTCCAAAGTCCACGTTCACAGAGGAAGTGCTTGATCATTAGTCATAGTGTTACCTGGCCTGGGATAACCAGCTGCCTCCTAGGCTAGCCAAAGTTACAGTTTTCCTCAGGAAATTGGAAGTATAATTCAAAAATGAATCTTGACAGAGATGAGACACTGGCTCTTAGTTTCTCCAGGGAATGTGAATTTATTTTACTTATTTAGAATATTGACCTATGGCTTTGTCAAATTTTCTTACTTTTTCCCTAGTAGATGGAAGTACTAGGATTTACTTCATTGGTTACATAGTCCTTGTAAGGTTGTATCTTTTGGTAAAGGTTACCATTCTTTGTTTGTTTTGATACTGCAGATTGAACCCAGGGACACTCTACCTTCAAATGACACCCTTAGATCTATTTTATTTTTTATTTTGAACAGGGTCTTTCTGAGTTGCTGATGCTGTCCTTGAAACTGCAATCCTCCTGTCTCAGCTTCCCAAGCATTGGGATTTCAGTCATGTGCCACCATGCCCAGTCAAACGTTACAACTTTAACTCCCTACCTAATAAACTGGAGTCTTTGTCTTTTTATTTTTCCCTGAATGGGTTTTAAAACCCAGGAATCATTTCCACATCGCCTCCCCCTTTCCCCTGTCCACACCAGGACTATCGGCCTCTCCTCAACTTGAGAAAGTACTGCACCTCTTCTTCATTTCTGGTACCTGGTGATATCTCCTTTTTAATTTTTTTCAAGCATTGCTATACACAAAAATTATGTTTTATTACCTTTGCATAATATTTAGTTGACATTCTCAAGTGATGTTACAACGTAGTTTTAGTATTTTACTTGTTGACTATGAGATGACTCTTGTCTTTCCAATATAGCAAAACTTTTAAATATCCATTTGCATTTTATTAAATAGCTGAGGTTTGCCTGTAAAATACAGATAGCTACATAGTGATGATGTATCTAGATTTAAGATAAAATACATATCATCAGGGTGATTTTAGTGCAGAATTTAATGTGGTTTAATAATATATATAAAATTATAAATGTAAACCTATTTGTAAATTAGAAAGCAGTAGATTGTCAATCTTACGATTATAACAAAACAAAACAAAATGAGACAAAATATGATTACACTAGTAATCTTAAAAATAACAATGTAGATTCATATACTTGTATGCACTTAAGACATATCAGTCACTATGTCTAATCTCAAAAAAGAGTTATTCTGGCATATGATTATTAGAAATTATTCTGTGTTATTTGTGGTAATAGACTGGAAGATTTATAGACTTTAAATAGTGGCTTTGTAAAATCTGTAATACTCAAGTATGTTAAATAGATGTAAACTAACACAAAGTAGGAAGACTAAATGAATTTCCCTTAGAATTTTTTTCCCTTCAAATATGCTTCCTGGAACTGTCTTGAAAACAAGACTCTTGACACAATTACCATGATCAGTGTTTTAAAGAAGCACTAATAGTAAAGGGCAAATCAAGTGCCTTATCTGTTCTAACAAAATATTAAGTTAGCCCAAATTCAACATTGCTAAAGTTGCAGCATGCATTATAGAACACAGAGCTAATTGCTTTAGTGTTTCAGCCCTCCAAGCACTGCAGATGTTATGCAAATGGCTTGGTGCTCATTTTCAGAAAGTAAACAATTGTGGTAAATTTTTCAAGGGTTCTTTCTTTCTTTCTTTCTCTCTTTTTTTCCTTTTTTCTTTCTCTTTTGCATTAGCACTAAACTTTTTAAATCATTGCTAGCTGCAATGTCAGTGCTCATATAAACAAATTTTTGTGGAGCACAAGCCAATCAGATTTGAAAGTATAATGGATTTTTTCTAATTGTAAAACTTCATTACATGAAAAAAACAACATGGAGTTAAACAGAACAATTAGAATTAACTCGGCTACATAATTTGATGAAACATATTGCTATTCACAAGCAACAACAATTCATCAGGTGTCTCCAATAACTATCAAGTCAAAACAGGTTTGCTTCTTCACATGAAATCTGTCCTTTTTACAAATTTACAAATTTCCATAGTTCTATTGTTTATTTTGTGTTAAAACCAAAAAGCACTACTTATAAATAGCAATAAAGATTTTAATTGAATCACTAATTTGGAATCATTTGTAAGTATATCATCCACATAGCTCATAAATTGCCATCTTAGTTTATGAGAGTGCCTGCTACAGGAAGGCAGGGTATAGATATTTTTGATTAGGTGAATTCGTGAAAGAGTGTGTGTTTATTTTCTAAGGCTGCTGTAACATATTACCACAAATTATGTGGAGGTTTAACTTCACACTAAGTTATTATTTTACAATCCTGTAGTCCAAAAGTTCTAAAATCAAAGGGTAGGCAGGACTGCGATCTATCTGGAGGCTCTAGGCAGAATGTTTCCTTGAATCTTCCAATTTCTAGAAAAAGCAATTTCTCCACCTCAAAGCCAGCAGTGACACAGCTTTATTTTCTTTACTCCCTCTTTCTTTCTTTCTTTCTTTCTTTCTTTCTTTCTTTCTTTCTTTCTTTCTTTCTTTCTTTCTTTCTTTCCTTCCTTCCTTCCTTCCTTCCTTCCTTCCTTCCTTCCTTCCATCTTTTTAATTTTTGTGTGTATGTGTGGTACTGGGAATTGAATGCAGAAGCATTTTACCTCTTAGCTACACCACCAGCCCCTTTTGAAACAGGGTTGCACTAAGTTGCTGAGGGCCTCGCTAAATTGCTAGGGTTGGCCTCCAGCTTGTGATCCTCCTGTCTCAGCCTCCCAATTGCTGGGTTGACATGTGTGCACCACTGTTTCCAACTGAAAAAATATCTTTACAAGTCTCTTTGTTCATGATAATAGCATGTCTAAGTACGACCTTGACAAAAGCTTATGGTGAAAAACACTTGGTGACGATAACATTTAAAGACATGCTTTCTGGAAACTTGATATTATGGCCCTAAATTTTAGATGGGTTTGCTATTGTCTTTGTCTTGTTCTTTTCATTGCAAGTACAATAAAATTCATAGAAAGTAGTTTATGAATTGTGATTTTTCAAACAAATGAAACTCCAGCGCCATCTCTTATATCTTTGTGTTTTCCTTATGCATTTGGATTGATTTAAGCAGAGATGGATATCTAACTATGTCACCTGAATTCTTAGCTAACTAATTCTAAGACTCAGAAATGTTACCATGTAATACGATTATTTAAGAATATATATTTATCTGGAGTAGTGGCACATACATATAATCCCAGTACTTAGGAAGCTGAGACAGGAGGATGGAAGGTTTGAAGAAAAAGTCAACAACTTAGCAAGGCTCTCAGCCACTTAGGAAGATCCTATTTCAAAATAAAAAATAAAATAGGGCTGGGGTTGTACCTCAGATGTAGAACACACCTGGGTTCAATCCCCAGTACACACACACACACACACACACACACACACACACACACACACACACATTTATAGTTAATAAAATTCTTTCTTTTTTGTGGTATTGGGATGTAACCTGGGCTTCACACCTGCTAGGCACATGCTCCTCTATGCCTGAGCCACATCACCAGCCCTGTAATAAAATTCTTAATAGAATTATAAACCTAAATAATGTGAAGGATCATTTGCTTATATTTACTTAATTAATAATATTTACATCTAAATGCCCCCTACTTTAATCTGACAGTGAGTAAAATGTTCCAAAAGACCCTCCAGCGTTGAATTTTCTTGTTCACCATTACAAATTATCAATGGACTTCTTGCAATTCTAAATTCCTGCTGAATTTCTTATTCTAGATAAAGACATTAATGAATTTATAGTACATGAGACAGAATTGATTTGATTTACTATCAGTAGCAAAACTAGTGTTTATTTTTGAGTGTTGAATTTGAATAACCCCAAATCAACAAGAACAAAGCTACGTCCTTTGTGAGAAATGCTTAAACACTGATTTAACTAGTTTGTCAATAGTTCACCACAGGTATTTCCAATTTAATCAGATGTCTTTTCACAGCCACCAATTAAGTCTCTTTGTTGTGTTTTACAAGTAATAATTGAAAGCTGGCTACTCCTGTATTTATTCATGTCCTCAGATTATTTCTAGAAGTAATACATGAAAACAAGGAAAAATGAAAGCATATTTTCTCACTTTGACATCAGATAATGCAGGTAACTCAGACAGACAAATATTTTAGCACATATAAATAAAGATCACAAAGAATTATACACTTAATGCATATAAATATAAGTTCTTGCTGCCTTGTCTTTTCAGAAAAAAGCATAAATTACAAAGTTTTTTTTAACAGATTCTATTTATAACTACCTGTTACAAAAACATATGGGACATTATGACTAATTGAACCTAATGAATTGCAATAGGCTCACCATTTCTCAGAAATGGTGTTAGATTTTCATCAAGCAGTAATATACAAGCAAGAACATGATGGAAATATTCTGACAACACTACATGCTGCCTATACTTCAAATAATACTTGTTTTTTAAAAATAATTCATCTTCCAGAGTTTGAAGAGAATGATTATAGAATACTTTAGTACTTTCCAAATGATTAACACACACAACATTCAAAATGTTAAGTTTTATTTTTGCCATGAGTTAGGATAGAATTTTACTAGATATAGGGCATGTCTTAATGTGCCTTATACTAACAATGAATATTTCAATGATTGCCTTAAAATCACGTGAAGCAAATATAGTTCAGTGGACATTACCACGCCATTCTGACTACCTGCTAATGTTTTGACATGTTCATGAAATTGTGAACTTCTAGACACCCATGAAATAAAGTAGTACATGATAATTGATGTTAAATATGTTCCTGAATCTACATTGTTATTCTGACGTATGATGGCATAATTATCCTTGATTGAAATAAAGTGTTTCTAATTAGACACCAATTTCTTAAAAACACATCCAGAAGTATGCATCTTTTAATCTAATGCAAGTAATTATCCAAAATGCTTATCCATGTTAACTAATGTAATTATTAAGTTCAAAGTAGCTGTGAATAATACACCAAACAAATATATGTTCTGAAACACAGAGTAGGAGATGTGAATTTATGCAAAATTTTATATTTTTATAGACTTAATACTTTTTGAGGCATATTCTATTGGCTATTGGAAATTTGGAAAAAATTGAGACAAAATTTTTTAAAAAACATGGATATAAGAAGTTCCATGAGGAAGAAGAAAATGAAGAAGACAGAAAGTAAATATGTTAGTCAATTTTGTGTCATTGTGACCAAAAATACCTGAACAGAGCAACTAAGAGGAGGAAAAGTTTATGGCTCATGGTCTCAGAAGTCTCGGTCTATGGTGGGCTGACTTCACTTATCTGGGTGTGAGTGAAACAATATCTCTGTGGAAGACACATGACAAAGGAAGGCTGCTCAGCTCATGCCAGACAGGAAAGAGAGAGAGAGAGAGAGAACATAAACCATCTATGACACACAACCAATAAGCTACTTCCTTCTATTAGGTCCCACCTCTCAGTAGTCCATCCATTTATCAATGAATTAATCCATGTTGTGGATCAATCCACTGAAGAAGTTAGAACCCTCATGAGCTAAGTATTGCCTAAGAAACCCACTTCTGAACCTTGCTGCCTCAGGTACATGCTTTCGACACATGAGCCTTTCAGGAGCTTTCCAAGTCCAAACCATAGCATCTATTTTACTTAGCCTGTGTCTTCTTTTGATTATGTGCTCATTTGTGTGACCATTTTTGCAATATTTCCTTTTTGATAATATTTTAGACATATTGCTTCTCACCTAGAGTTCTTCCATACATCCATTATTGCACAGTTTTAAAGTTTTTAATCATGCAACTATTGCTTTACATACTGTATTGGTTTTCTAGAGCTTTCAAAACACAGCACCAACACCCAGGTGACCTAAACAACAGATATGTATTTTCTCATCGTTCTGGAGGCTGGAAAGCCAATTACAAGCTGTCCTAAGATTTGTTCCTTATGAGGGACGTGACAAGGGCCGTATCTACTCCAGGCCTCTCTCCTTGGTTTCTGGATAGCTGTCTTCTCCTGTTCCCTCTCTCAATTTCCTCTCCTTCTAAGGATGCTTCTTATATTGGTTTAGGGACCACCCTAATGAATCCATTTTAACTTAATCACCTCTTTAAATATCCTTTTTCTAAATAAGCTCACATTTTGAGATACTGAAGTTTACTAATACAATATGCAAATTTGGAGGAGGACAAAACTTAGCCCATATGCCTTTTAAAAAAAAATCAAGCAGAATAGGATAATTTGTAAAAAGTGTGAAATGTAGAGTTAGAACTAATTGCTTATATATTTTAGGGGCAACCCACAATGGTTAATTTGAGATCATAATATTTAACCTACAAGGTATAAACCAATTGAAAGTCTCATGTGGTATTTTTTAAAATCATTTCCTCCCTCCTGGTTTTCTCCATTGGAAGAGTTTAAAGCCACAGGAAACATACAGAATAACATCAAGTTTACACATTTATTGTTAAATAAAATGCCTTCTTAAGAGCCACAGTGGACCTCTAGCAAATTATTGCTGAGCTGTTGCACGGTAAGCAATGAGAAAATTCAATCAATTTCTGCTGCATTCAATTGCAAAAACCTAAAACACCATTCCTGAAAAGGCTTGCTTGAAAAGAATTCCATCATATTTAATGGTGTTATTGCTTAGTATTATTTCCTACAGAGAATTGGCTTCGAAAGAATGATCCAATTGTCAAGATTTTTCAATGATATTCCTTATCATCTGTTATCAAATGATGTGCATTATATCATGTTGTTTGTAAAGCCCCAGAAGCATTTAAAAAATTCCTAATGCTTTAAAATAATTGCCCTCCCTCTGAACAAAAGACAAAATAACATTGAATCCTTTAACTACTAAGAGTAATTCATTTTAGTAGATTTTGTAGGACATCTCTAATAAATGTAAAAATTAACATAAACGAGCAGTTTGTTTTTGTCACTGAGGAATAAGACAAATATTCAACCTCAGTGTAAATTTATTATTTTCTGTATCATATGATACAAATATCCTTCTTGTTAGACTTTTTAACATCATAAAAGTAATTAATTGATTAAAATGTTTTCTAAATCATAGAATTTTAGGTATATGGAGAAATTGGAGATCATGTAGTCTAAACAATACTTTTTTATCAAATGAAACCAAATATTGTAGATCTTTGGCTCTGAGTTCAACAATAAGTTAGGGGAAAGGAGAACTTTAGATAATCCATATTTCTAATCTATGCAAAAGGAAAGGTACATGTGTGAAAAAGTAAATAGTACAAATATAATTATGACAAAATGAGTAAGTCTCAGCATTTTAAGTCCTATACAGTCAATTTATATGAATGTAAATAGTAGATGTGGACAACATTTTTACTTAATAACCCCAATCTGATTTTTTGAGAGGCTAAGGCATAGGGATTCACATATGAGAGGATGCTTTCAAATGTTGTCTTGGCTACTAAAGAAATAAGAACTGGAAAAAATGTCAGCACTTTATAGTATGATCCATTCTTACAATTTAAAGATACCAGGTTACATGGCTTATCCAAGGCAAAATGTTGGTATATTGAGAACTATCAGGTTTGGAGGAGAAGATCTAGGTCATATAGTCAACCCCATATAGTTGCTGATAAGCTTCTTCGTGGTTGACATGAAAATGGGCCATTTGGCTTGTGAGTATTTTTTCCTGATATGGGTAACAAATAGTTGCTTGAAGTTATCAATAATACAAATAATAATGATTGTTGGTGAGGTTGGGGGGGTGGAACGAATGCTTATAAACATTTGGTAGTATAAATTAGTATACTGCTATGAAGTTCAGTATGGAGGTTCCTCAAGAGACAGGAATGAACCACCATATGACCAGCTATACCTCTGCTTGTTATTTTTCCAATAGAACTAAAGTCAGAATACTCTAGTGATACATACAAACCCATATTTATTTATAACTACAACCTAGGTTATAGAAGCGATGTAGGTGCCCATCCATAGATGAATGGGAAGAAAATGTGGCATATATACACAACAAAGTTTTACTTGACCGTAAAGAAAAATGAAATTTTGTCATTTGCAAGAAAATGGATGGAACTGCCAAGTGAGAAAAGTCACACTGAGAAAAATCAAGGGGCACATGTTTCCTCTCATATATAGAAGGCAGAGAAAAAAAAAAGGAAAGAAATGGGATGTCATAGAAATACAAGAGAGTCCGCTAGAGTAGTAGACTATAGGAATCAAGGGAGGGAAGAGGAGAGGAAAAGGTGATACAAAAAAGGAAACAGGAAACAGATAATATGTGCACATGTGAAGGTACCATTATGAATCTCACTGTTATGTATAATTATGATGCACCAATAAAAATATTCTTAGGATTAAAAACTAGTTGCTCAAATTTTAGGAAGATCCAAATTTACTTCATCGAAAATACTTTTCACCTGCTTTCAGAATTCACTTAGAAACCTTTAAATAAGCAAGGTGTGGTGGCACAAGCCAGTAATGCCAGCATTTGAGAAGTTGAGATAGAAGGATCACAGGTTCGAGGCCAACCTAGTCAACTTAATGAGACCCTGTTTCAAAATAAAAAAAAAATCAGGCTGGAGGTGTAGCTCAGAAATAGAATAACCCTGGGTTCAATCCCCAGTACCAAAAAGAAAAGAAAAGAAAAGAAAACCCTCAAAATAAAATGCATGGAAAACTATCACAATCTTAACTCTCGCTGTACAGTTGCAGTAACTTGATAAATGTATTACCCCACACTCAATGAATTGGCATGTTCATGCAAGTGAAATTTCAGTTGCGTGAGGATAAGCGAGAGACTGTACTATATGCACAATCATATCTCAGCCCTCCTCCTAAGCAGATCAAGATTTGTACATGTGGTTGAACACTACCAATTTCATAGACTCTCATTCTTAAATAAAAAGAAAATTATACAAAGCATAAAATTCTAAGAAGGAAGGTAGGTGCATCTGAGAAGCACAGAAAAAAATTTATATACTCAAAAAATTATTAGTGAAGCAACATACAGGTCTTGCATATATACCTAAAATATAAGATTAGCTCTGTACACATTTTATGTAGGTTTTATTGGTTGTGAGTGGTCTTTCCAGCATACTTGAATACTGTGTAATATTTTGTTTTTTTTTTAATTTTGTGGGGTTTTTTTTTTTTTTTTGGTACTGGGGATTGAAACCAGGAGCATTCTACCTCTGAGCTGTATCCCCAGACCTATTTTATTTTATATTTTATTTTTTGAAAACGACTCTAGCTAAGTTTCTGAGGCTATCACTAAGTTGATGAGGCTGGTCTGGAACCTGGGATCCTCCTCTCCCAGCCTTCCAAGTACTGGGATTACAGGCATGCACCACCAGGCCCAGCTCTATATATTTAAAAGACCAGATAAACACTGTCACAGAAGGTTGAAAAGCCATAATCTACATGGATACTGTAGAGAATCTCCTTACAGCAGAAGATGTAGGAGCATTTGTGAAGACCGAGGGGAAAAAAAGGGAT
Source organism: Glis glis (assembly GCA_004027185.1). Lineage (NCBI taxonomy): Eukaryota > Metazoa > Chordata > Mammalia > Rodentia > Gliridae > Glis > Glis glis. The sequence goes on from PVJS01000230.1 coordinate 141,712, forward strand.
GAAACAAAGAGAAGGTCTAAGGATCAAGTATCAAAGAAAATTTGAGATGGTTTGAGAAATTTAAGAATCATTCTTGACTATCTACTTTGAAGAGCACAAGTAAGGTGGCTTACATTGAAAGTGAAGTTCTTCTATGCTGTCCTGGTAACAGAAATTGGCTGCAGTTCCTGACATATCAGAACCTGATAGCAACAGAAATGCCCTCAGAGTTAGTATTCTAATTTTTAAACATAAGTATTTTATTAGTGCATTGCAATTATACATCATAGTGAGGTTCAATGTGATAAAACATATATATACATGATATTCTAATTTGACAAAATAGTACTCTGATAATAAATGGCATTTTTTTCTGAGCATTTCTCGGGAAATGAATGGCATTTCTTCCTAAAAGGTTAAAAAAATTATTGGAACCTTACGTGTTCAAAAGCAGACTCACCTTGCTCTGGAGTAGAAATTATAAAACGAATGTAAGATATTTTCTGATATATCGCTCCAAAAATTCCAAGTTGTGTGTGTGTGTGTGTGTGTGTGTGTGTGTGGTACTGGGTATTGAACCTAGTGGCCTTCTACCTCTGAGCTACACCCCCAGGGTCTCCCTAAATTGCTGAGGCTGGCCTGGAACCTGTGATGATTCTGTTATTTTAACCTCCCAAGTACTAGGAGTATAGGCATGCACCACCATACCTTCTCCAAGGCTTTTAAAATAATAGCAGGGAGGCTCCAGATGTGGTGGTCCACACCTGTAACCCCAGTACTTGAGAGGTTAAAACAGGAGAATGGCAGGTTCAAGACCAGCCTCAGCAACTTAGCGAGACTCTCAGTAACCTAGTGAGATCCTGTTTCAAAACAAAACTAAAAAAGGGCTGCAGGTGTAGCTCAGAGGTAGAAGGGCCCTGGGTTCAATCTCTAGTACCAAATTAATAATAGTAATAATAATAATAATAATAATAATACAGAGTGCACTGCCTACTATTTATCATTCAAATAATAACTTTCAACTGGTAAAGGAAGCTAAGTTAACCTTGACGAAATTTATAACACAAGAAGGAAAATAACACCTTGATAACAGGCAACACTTCAAGAATTGAGTGATTTATTGAGAAGTTTCTTGTTTATGGAGATGATACTGAAGAAGGCTTTCCTCTTCCATTCCTACCACATGATTATTGTACCTTTTTGAATCCAATTGTCTTTACAAGTTTCACACGAATCATAAGCAGTATCTGGCTCGGAGTGCTGATAGAGAGATCACTGATTCAATGAGAGTTTTACAAAAGCATTTTGTACTGGGGAGGCAGCCGGACTTGAATGAAAAGCATCACAACAAAGACCCCAGTGAGGGGAAAGTGGTTTGCCATTTCTTTATTTTCTTTGCTTCCCCCACCCAAGTTGTTAAGGAACTGTCTCATCACCTTTCTCTTATATAATTAAATGCATCTCAGACCTTCCAGCAGGGCCAGGACTGGGGGACCATGAAGACCACAATCCTAATGTATTCACTCCGATGCTCATCATTGATCAGAGGGAAAGGAATATGAGTAGCCATGAATACTGATTGCCAAAAAGTTTAGTTGAAAATTAAGGTTATGCGAAAAAAAATCTTGTTAATGAGAATAATCATTCTGTGAGCATATGCTTCACATTTAGAAAATGCTGTAATGACAAGTCAGTCGTACATTCCCAGAATTCTTGAAGTTATGAGCAATCATGAGTACACCAGATTCTTGAGTTTAGAAACTGATGAACCCCTAGCATTTACTGTGTCTCCCTCCCCTTCCCGGGAGCCCCCTTTAACCTACCACACATCAGCATGCTGACGCCTGCAAACTTCATGTCCTTCATTTATTACTAGTTCTCATTTAAGCAAGGCCTCCAGTGTGAAAGTGCAATTCTGCATATTTGAATTCTGTTATTTGAATTCTGTTATTTGAATTCTGTTATTTGAATTCATGATGTATTTTTTCATGTTATTTTGATTCTAAGTCACTTTAGAAGTGGATCACACTTCATGACTGTTACCCAGGTGTAATTGTTAATAGCACACTCAAAACTGACACAGTTTATGCTTGAAATAATATGGTTATTGTATTTATGCCATCCATTTGCTACAAAATATGCCTTTTTTTAGAAAAAAGCGTATTTGCATTTGATATTGTGTACAGTACCTCGTATGACCCCCTGCAAAAAAAAAAAGAAAGGAAATACCCACCAAAGTTCATTCATTGGTAAGTAGTTAAGTAGTTTGTGTTTTACAGGGTCTCACTGAGCTTTTACACAAGTATTTTAGTGTTTGAAAGACACTTGAAGAAATTTGGGGTTTTGTATACAATTGAAATGCATTATTGCTTTTTCTCCTAAAATTAATGGTATATAGAGGTCTATCATCTGAAAATTCATTACTCAATTAATTTTAGGTACTAATTATATTCTGATAAAAATAGAATACGTGGACTACCATTTGCTCAAGAGATAAATGTTAGACTTGGGAAAAATATTATTTATTCTTCCTTATATATTGTAATACAGCATTATTGTGTGTGTTTTATTCAAAGAAATAAAGTTCATTAGGAATAGGAAATCCAATCTTTCTTGCCTAATATCTCTGTTTCAGTCAACAAATAGAAATAAAATTGCTGGTCAGCATCCTTAAATGAAATTGAGGGACGGATTGCATGCATAAAGACACAATTGAATTAGTGCAATGTTTGTCTTTATCTGATTTGCACAACATGCTATTTTCTCTTTTAATTACAAAACTAGCAAGGGCAAATTTATTAATCTTCTTAGAAAGGAAAATTTGTTTTGTTTTTAGTTTGGCACAGATTAACAAGTCACTTTCATGTCTGACAGGAAACAAAAATCAGAGAGAAAAAAATATAAGATGCTATCGAGATTAGAATTATTAAATGACTATCATGGGCTGATGCATCTTTCATTTAAGTGTGCAGAGTAAATGAGTGTATCTCTGCTTCTGAGATTCAGCTGGGCTTTTATATGATCATCTTGTTGCCTGTAATAAACCAGGGCTTATTCAAATGAGTGAGCTCGCTGTTCTCTTTTTAAAGCTGAATCAGGCAGCATTTTCACAGTGGGTGAAATCACGGGGATTTCAGAGAGGCTGTACTGCCCCCATTGGTGGAGAACAGCTGAAGCCAACTGAGGACATGGATGGGGATGAGCTGGTAGACTTTGCCAAATGAGATGCTTTTTTTTCCCCTTTTTCTTTAAAATCAGGATTGGGGCATTTTCATTATAAAATATTCCTATTTGAAATTAATTAAATTTCATTTGAATGCTGATTTTTCAACTTTCATAATTATTTTGTTGAGGAAATAATATTAAAAAATACTCTTTATACAAAGCAAAGCACAGTATGTGTTTTTAGGACTGATCTTGAAGAGTCATAGCCAATCAAACTGAGATCTCATTAACCCTTCAATTCATTTCACATATATGTGTGTGTATTTATATGTAAGTATGTGGATATGTATGGATGGATGGACATATGTATGTGCATATGGCTTTTACAAAGAGCACTGCTGTACCTATTGGGACAAGTCAACTTCTGGCAGGAAGTACTTTTCATACACAATTACCAGTTTAACAGTAACTTTAATAGCTTGGATATTTATTCACTGTATTACTCATACATTGAGTAGCTTCAGTGACCATACATTCAATTGAAATTTGGTTGGCAAATAATTCATTACAGAGTGCAAGTCATAATCTTTGAAAATCACCTTTTCTTCGAGTTATAACCATTTTTTTTGTTAATTTTACCAATCGGACTATTTGGAAGAACATGTCATTTTGAAACAACTTCCTTTCATTTCAAAAAGCATAAGGAATGTATAAAATCTACTATATATAGCTAGAAAACATAGAGGACTGAGAATCAAATTTTAGGGGAATTGATACGTACTTATCTCCTTCCTCATTCATTTTTTTCTTTAAATTATTCATTCTTGTTTTCTTTCAAAGAATTTTGGTGAACCCTGTCAGGTACTAGTCATTCTGCTAGACATGGTGGTATCAACATAAGAAATGTCATGGTTTCGAGCAATATTATCAGATTTCACAATCCTAGCAACATAGGAAAATACAATAAACTGTAGTAATGTTAATACAGAGGTAAACTGAGTGGATGATAAGCATTCTCACCACAAAAAAGGTCATTATGTGAGGTAATGCGTATGCTAGCTAGCTAGGGTTGAGCATTCCACAATGTATGTATAATTCAAAGCATAGTGTTGCACATGATAAATACATATCCTTTTACCAGTTAATTTAAAACAATAAATGAAAGAACACAAAACTCAGAGCAGGAGTACAAGTTTAGAAGAGTTATTTTTGAAAGGTAGAATCTTAAATTACAAAGTTATCAGTTGTAGTAATCGATATCCAATAACAAATGACCTTCAGCCAAACTGAATCTTTTGCTTTGGTATCCACCATGAGCCATCTCATTCAGGAAAAACAAGACCCCAAAAATGGTGAGGATTTTCCTAAGAAACAAATTCTGGCCCATCTCCTAGAACTGATGGCTTATCTAGTACTCAACATTCTGTTAAAAATAAAACATTGAAAAAAGAAATTGAAGAAGATCTTACAAGATGGGAGGACCTCCAATGCTCTTGGATAGGCAGAATAAGTATCAAAATGGCCATTCTTCCAAAAGTGATCTATAGAATCAATGCAATACCCATTAAATTACCAAGGTAATTCTTCACACACGTAGAAAAATCAGTCTTTAAATTCCTTTGGAACAACAAAAATGCAGAATAGCCAAAGTAGTTCTCAGCAATAAGATCCATGAAGGAAGCATCACAATACCTGACTTCAAACTATACTACAGAGCCATAGTAATAAAAACAGCATGGTATTGGCACAAAATTAGACACATGGACCAATGGCGCAGAATAGAAGACACAGAAACAAATCCACACACTTACAGCCAATTGATTTTTGACAAAGGGCCCAAAAACATACACTTGAAAAAAATATAACTTCTTCGACAAATGCTGTTGGCAATATTGGTTATTCATATGCAGAAAAATGGAAATAAACCCCACTTTCTCATCCTCTACAAGAGTCAATTTAAGATGGATCAAAGGACCTGGAAATTAGACTAGCAACCTTACAACTACTTGAAGAGGGCATAGGACGAACACAACAACACACAGGCATGGGTAATATCTTCCTCAACAAGACCCCAAAGCACAATAAATTAAAATGAGGCTAAATATGTGATATTGCATTAAACTGAAGAGCTTCTGTGCAGCAAAGGAAACTGTCAAGAACCTCAACAGAGAGCCATCAGAATGGGGGAAGATTTTTGCCAGCTACTCCTCTGATAAAGGACTAATGTCTAGAATATACAAAGAACTCAAAAAACTCACCACCAAAAAAAAATAAATAACCCAATTTAAAAAATGGGCACATGAACTAAATAGACACTTCACAAAAGAAGAAATACAAATGGCAAATAAATGTATGAAAAAATGTTCAACATCATTAGCAATTAGAGAGATGCATATCAAAACTACCCTGAGATTTCACCTAACCCCAATTAGAATGGCAATTCATTAAAAACACAAGCAACAACAAATGCTGATGAGGATGTGGAGAAGTAGAAACTCTGATTGTTGGTGGGATTGCAAACTAGTATGACCACTTTGGAAAACAGTGTGGACAATCCTCAGAAGAATGAGAATGAACCTACCGTATGACCCAGCTATACCACTCCTGGGAATCTACCCAAAAGAATGGAAACCAAACTACCAGAGTAATGCATATATATCTATATTTATAGCTGCACAATTCACAATTGCCAAACTATGGAACCAGCCAAGATGTCCATCAACAGATGAATGGATTACAAAACTATGGGATATGTATGCAATGGAATTTTACTCAGCCATAAAGAAGAACAAAATTTTGTCATTTGCAGGGAAATGAACGGAACTGGAGAACATTATGCTAAGTGAGATTAGTCAGTTACAAAAAGTGAAAAGTCAGATGTTCTCCCTACTATGTGGAAGCAAGTGAGAAAACAGGATATAGGAGGGACTCCAGACAAAGGAGGAGAAACCTTAGATGAGTGAAGAAGGAGACCTAATTGAGGGAGATGGGAAGAAGGAAGAGGGAAACACCTCAATGGACATGATGTACATACACAAACTTATCAAAGTCAATCACTGTGCTGAGCATGAGAAGGAGGGAAGGGGGAAGGAATAGGGTGGGCTAAATGAGTACTGTGTGCATGTATACCTCTATCACCCTGACTTCATCAAGATGTATGACTACAATGAACCCACAAAATAAAAAAATAATCTTGGTGGTAAAATATAACAAAAAAATGAGAAAAAAACAAAGATGACCTTTTACTTGAATAAAGGCAAGAAAACTTTAAACATTCCTACTCATTGTCATAAAGGAAAAACATATTTTATAAACATTCATTTTTAGCAACAAAATTTTCATTAAGCAAACAGTATTAGTTCACCATTAGCTAACATCATTTTAGTAATATAAAGTTAAATTGCTGCAATATTTGGTAAAAAAAATACAAACTTCCTTATTAACATAGGAAATTTCAAACAAGAAAAGTATATCTTTTGAGTGACAACCAATTTATTTTTCCAGCAATGATTAGCAATAACAGTAAATGTGTATTTTAAGCTATTCCTTCTTTATGGTAATAAAATCATAGTGTCACTATATTTTCTAAATGAGAATTAGTAAATAATTAGGAATATACTTAACCTCATATATATCATATATTTTATGTATCCAAATTATCAAAATTATGTCTCAAGTCATAAAGATATTATGAGAACACATTTAATTATATTCTCTAAATGAATGCTTCATATTATGCATCAATTCTCGTGACCCTTCATTAAAAATCATTTTTGGTGCATCAAAAGAGTATCTATTTTCACAATGGTGTTGTCTAAGCAAAGGTTGCATGTAAAAATTGCAGGTAGAAACTTAACCTCATTCCTTCTCATAACCTATAGCTGACATTTATCTATAGAATAAACATTTGAGGTGAGGTCACCAATAGATAAGCTCTAGTCATTCTCTGCAGACTTATATGTATGTTGGTACAGAGACAATTAGGAAAAGAAAACAAATATCGATTCATTTTACTGCTTTATAAAATAAACATTTATATAAATAAGTACTATTTACAGATTTCTGACTTAAATCATGTTATGTATTTTTACTACATTGTTCTTTTTTGACTGCAATATAACACAATAAAAACAATTTAGTACAGAAAAAAATGCTTCCGTTTTAAGAATACAACAAAATTGACTCCACTCACACCTAGATTGTGAAACACAACTTCAAAATAGTATAAAATCTGGAATAAAAGAGTGATCCTCATGTCTCCGTCTCCCAAGAACTGGGATTACACGCGTGCACCACCACACCTAGCCATCTTCTTGTTCTTATTTTGTGAAATGTAGAAGGATTAATGGAATAAGCAATAGTACATGCTGGTCCATTGCATCTTAATGGGGCACCTGATTCTTATTATTCCCTTTTACAAAATACATTCTTGATATCTCACCGCTATTTAGCATCTCTGTTAATCCAGGCAATTTGTGTAATGGGATGAGCAGACCCGCATCTTGGAGAGGTCAGAGCTCCTGGTTATTGTGCTTTTTCATCCATGTGTAGCTGCTGTACTTATTGATTTGCTACTAAAATAATATACTTGATTACAGCTCAGATGGCGACTACTTTCCTTATCTTCAGCTTGTGTTTAATGTGATGAAACCAAAGTGAATAAATGCAGCTTCCACTTAGAACTCCGTGGGATTTTAAAGTCTTCTCTTACACATGGCATGATTTTGTTCTTTATAGTTGGGTAAAAGCTCATTGTATGTTCATACCACATTTTCTTTATCCATTCATCTGTCGAGAGGCACATAGGTTGGCACCGTCATTTAGCGACCAAGGGTCCTATGCTTTCTCTTATATGTGGAAGCTAGAGGAAAAAATAGGAAACAAAAGATACTTCTGAGAGATGATAAGAAAGACCTGTAGAATAGTAGAAGATGATTGGGGAAGGGAAGAGGGGGAAAAGAAGGCTTGAAGAAGATAACAGATCAAATAATGCTGTGTCATATATGAAAGTATCACTACCAATCTTGCTAACATGTACAGGGAGTGGGGGAGGCAGAGTGGGATCCAGATGGGAGTACACCAGGTGATGTGTGCATATATAAATGTATCACTTTCAGTCACACTCATATATAATTACAACGGACCAATAAAATAATTAAAAATTAAAACATAACGTCTTTTCTTATACAACCCACTCCACTCTGGAAACTCGGGCTTTTAAACTCACACAACTCACATAATCTAAAGTTGCAATGGTAGGAAGGACAAATTAGCCCAACAGTTAGTAAAAGTAATGGTAAATGAGTTTACTCCTTCCACTTTTGAATACAGAGACCCATGATCATGATTTCTAATGACATGATGTTCTATGGGAAACCAATGTTCTGAGAAAGGTCCAGAGAACAGAGTAGCCTGGTATATGTAGCACTGAGGGAAGATGCAAATGTGGATTCCTGCCTGCTACACATAAATGCAAACTGCTTTTGATCCTTATGTCTCCGGGAAGGGAAAGAATTAATTCATCAGATCAAAGGCTGATACATGCTAGAGGCTCTGATGTATCAAAGACACCACATTTGGCACAGCAGGTACAATCTGGGCTACTATTTGCTTACATTTGTGACAGATCCCTACTATCAGCCACTATCACTGTATATTATGTAGGGGCCACATACACAAATTAAATAGACTAGGACTATGAAAATGGCATTGTTTAATTTATTGATATGGTTCTAATTTCTGCCACTCTTCCTGTGGTACAACACTGTTTTGTTGTTTTGTTTTGTTTTGTTTTGTTTTGTTAGTGAGGATTGAACCCAGGGGAATTTTACCTCCAAGCCACACCCCCAGCCCTTTTTTATTTTTTTATTTTGAAACAGGGTCTCACACTAAGTTGCTGAGTGTCTGGCTATGTTTCTGAGGTTGGCCTGGAATCTGCAGTCCTGATGTCTCAGCCTCCCAAGTACTGGGATTACAGGCATGCACCACTATACCTGGCTTATAGCACTGTTTTTAACTTATTATTTTGACTTGGGGTAGGGGGAACATAACATTTTAGGTACTTTCACCTGGCCTTTCCCACTTCAATAGCTGCAAATAACACATTTTGAACTGTGAAAAATAATTTTTTATTGTTTTAAGCTATCAAGTCTGTGATAATTTTAAATGGTAATCCTAGAAGTCTATTATAATATGCATTCACTACTTTGGGGAGAATGCCTATGAGTGAAATGAATAAATATGGAAGGTGTATTCTTTTTACTCTTTTTTTTTTTTTTT